>PITA01010523.1:0-71449 GCA_004023965.1 Spilogale gracilis
TTTTTAAAGATTTTATGTATTTATTTGACAGAGAGAAACACAGCCAGAGAGGGAACACAGGCAGGGGGAGTGAGAGAGGGAGAAGCAGGCTTCCCGCCAAGCTGGGAACCTGATGCGGGGCTTGATCCCGGGACTCTAGGATCTTGACCTGAGCCGAAGGTAGACGCTCAACGACTGAGCCACCCAGGTGCCTCTAAACTCAGCATTTTCACTGCTGACTTCAGTCCTTGCTTCACGCTATTCCCCTCAAAGAAGATGCCTCCATCTTTCTCTTGCCTGTCAGTGTCCGCAGCCTCTAGCTGGCCTTTCCTGGCTGTTCTAGCTGCATTAAGGTCTTCCTTTTTTAAAAGTCAACAGCAATTCCAAATTTGTAGTCCTGTTTAGCAAGCAGGAAGTTGAGCAGTTGTCCCTATGTTTCCTCTAGTCATCCAAACTCCATTCCCTCAAGGCCCATGTCTTAAGCAGTGTTTCATCAGCCTCTCCTTCCAGGACCCATGGCCGTGCCAAACAATAGGACCCAGGGCAGTGCTAGGTGAATAGTATGTACTCAACACAGTAATCCCCACTTATTCTCGGGGAGTCCATTGTAAGACTCCCAGTGGATGCCTGAAACTGCAGATAGTACTAAGCCTGGCATAGATTCTCTTTTTCCTATACATGCCTAACTACGATAAATTTTATTTATTTACTTTTAAATATTTATTTATTTATTTGACAGAGAGAGACACAGCTAGAGAGGAAACACAAGTGGAGAGGGGGAGAGCAAGAAGCAGGCCTGCCGTGGAGCAGGGAGCCTAATGTGGGTCTCGATCCCGGGACTCTGCGATCATGACCTGAGCCGAAGGCAGATATTTAATGACTGAGCTACCCAGGCACCCCAATTTTATTTATTTTTTAAATGACTTTATTTATATATTTGACAGAGAGAGAGAGAGAATGCACAAGTAGGGGAAGTAGAAGAGGGAGAAGCAGGCTCCCCACCAAGCAGGGAACCCAACATGGGGCTGATCCCAGGACCCCCTGGGATCATGACCTGAGCTGAAGACAGATGCTTAACCAACTGAGCCACCCAGGGGTCCCTGATAAAGTTTAATTTATAAATTAAATGCAGTGAGATATCAATAATAACACCATATATAAAATAATAAAATATATATTATAACAACAGGCTGTAATAAAAGTTATGTAATATGGTCTCCCCATCTCACAATATTGTGCTGTGTGCACTCACCCTTCTTGTAATGATGTGAGATGACTGTAAGGGTAACTGAAATCACAGAAAGCAAAACCACAGCTGAAGGGGAACTATTGTAAACATGTTTGTATGTACAACTTCATTAATTAAGGATGCCTACTATATTGTTTTAAAACTGGTGAAGCTTGGCACAATAATAAATGGCATAGTTAGGCTGGTTTTGTTTTTAAGTTTTTGTTTATTTGTTTTACATTTCTTTCATGTTCGGAGAATTTCAGAGGACAGTTACATTTGTAAAATTAGGTTGAGAACAGACATGACGACATGAGTACAATCTATGCATTTGCTGATCTCTGCTGGATATTTCCCAATATGCTCACACATGGAGCACAGACCTAATTTAGAGCTCGACTTAACCCTCTGGTAACACAGATGCATCATAGGTGTTTTTGACCCAGATCGGTACTGAACACTGATCTAGACATATCCTAATTAAGATTTCATTAATGACGAAAATATCCTGCCTTTGAGGCATGCGTTGGTGAAACTAGAGGGAGATCAAAAAGACAATTACATTTCTTAAATCAACCCCCTTGTTCTCTATGAAATACTTTGAGGCCGATTTGGTTTAATTCCACCTTCTCAAAAATTCTCACTTGGGGGAAAATGGGAATATGAAAGCAATAATCTCCCAAAGCAAACTTAAGCTATTCTAACAGGGACACTGCATGTAAAAAGCAAGTAATGTCTTAAACTATGTTGTCTGGGCTTCCCCCAGACACAGAATCTGAGTGGAAAGGAAAAGAAAGCAAATGAAAAGAAAGGAAAACAGAAAAAATTGCATCTACACACACAAACTAGTTTGAATTTTTTTTTGCAGTTGTTCTTTTTTTTAAAGATTTTATTTATTTGACAGAGAGAAACACAGCAAGAGAGGGAACACAAGCAGGGGGAGTGAGAGGGAGAAGCAGGCCTCCTGCCGAGCAGGGAGTCCGATGTGGGGCCCGATTCCGGGACTCTGGGATCATGACCTAAATTGAAGGTAGAGGCTTAACCACTGAGCCACCCAGGCACCACCACTAGTTGGAATTTTGAAAGAAGACTTTACTCCATTCCTAAATAGATTACTAACCTGGGTTTGGTTTTAGTCAAACATCTGGTACTTTTACTATCAATTGTTGTCTTTAGTCCAGTCTCATTTAGCCACTCATAGTTTCTAGAACATGCGAGGGAGTAATCACCTGGCAGCTAGCTGGACATCATTCCAATGACAGTGCCAATGTTCATCAACCCAGTGTCATTGGTAAGAATTGGCAATGGATTTTGACTTTGTTTTGGATTCCCTTCCCTCCAAGGAGGCTCTCCAACTCCAAATGCTTTCCTAGACAAGTGACTGCTTAAAGGAGTGCAAAGTAACAGGCTTGTTGGTCTCTATGGCAGGCCATACATAATCACCATAGAAATATATAATTACACCTGCCAACCTCATCTTGTGTAATTGATTCAATGACTAACAATGTCAGTGGCAGGCTAAGCTTTGAGGTCTCGCTGTGAGAAAATACTCATACATGGCTAAACATCTTGGTGTCTTAATTGCTTGTCATACTGCCAAGGCTCCTGTGTTGTATCTATCTCCACAGCAACAGACTAGAGTAGATAAAGTACATTTAATAGCTGAAAAGTGAGTCGATTACCTTGTTTTTGTTTTATAGCTCCTTTAAAACAAATCGTGGAGTTGTCAAAAATAATCTGGTCATGAAACCAGATTTGAAAGAGAAGTCTAAAATATCATTCTGTGCACTGAAAAACTAGATGCATGCTTCACACTTTCCAAAAAGGAATCCTCTAATTACGATTATGAGTAGAGAGGAGCCATCCACTCTTGAACATGCACAAAGGCACAATGTGACATGAAATCTTCATCACACTCACTGCCTTTTCAGGAGTTGCTGGAACACACTAAAATCCCTCAACCACAAAGCAAGAAAGCCCTGGACAAGCTCCTGGCCATTGGCAGTTTTTTCTGAAAGGGTGGTTTGGTGGTCACACCATGGTTAGACAGAGGTCACCAACCCAGGAGACACACACACCAACTATGGCTAGTGTTGTAACAAAATGAAGTAAGTCATTTTTGAAATGTAACAAATTATATGCTGTAGCTGATGCTCAAAAAGCACAATGACTACTTGAAAAGGATCAAGAAGCTCACAGATTACCATGTTTTAACCTAGATGAGATAACTTTTGATACATGTGACAGGTACAAAGTCACTCTCACATGCGATCTCTATCGATCTCTTATTTCTATTTGACAGATTAAAAAACTGTCTTTTATACCAACCATACTCAGATGATTGCTTTCCAAGGCTACCAAATCCCATTCATTCATTCACTGGGTCAGTCCTTCAACATAGTTTTGAGTGCTTACAATGTGCCAAGCACTGTGCTAGGTGTTGGAAATGCAACAAAAGAGAATGCTTGTCATGGGAGCACATAGGAGTGGCATTGACCCAGACTCAGATGACCAGAAAATTGTTCCTGAAGGAGAGGACACTGAGGTTGAGTCTTATAGGGAGAGCAGAGTATTAACCCGGTTTTGGAGGCTGGGGCAGGGAGAATAGCCACCATAAAAATCACAGAGGGGAGGAACAAAGTAGCTAGACCATGAAATGGCATAATGGGAGATTTGGCTTGAGAGGGAAGAAGGAACCAGATCATGGATGGTATTAATATCATATTAGGGATTTTAGATCCTGGTCCCGAGAACAATGGAGAATCAGTTTTTTTTTTTAAGCGTCTGTTTGGGAGGGAGGAAGGTGGGTGTACATGTTAGGAATATTACCTATCTGAACTGTCAGGAATAGAAGAATGCTTCCACAAGAATACGACTTTATTCCCCTCAATTGTATTCTCCTTGACCAGAGTATCTGACACCGCTCATAAGACAGCTTGTCTGGGGGGCACCTGGGTGGCTCAGTTGGTTGAGCGACTGGCTTCAGCTCAGGTCATGATCCCAGAGATCCGAGATCGAGCCCCACATTAGGCTCCCTGCTCGGCGGGAAGCCTGCTTCTCCCTCTCTCTCTCCCCCTGCTTGTGTTCCCTCTCGGGCTGTGTTTCTCTCTGTCAAATAAATAAAATCTTAAAAAAAAAAAAGATAGCTTGTCTGGTATTTTGCTTTTCCACTTCTCTTTCTCCAGCTCCTTTGCTGGTCATTTTTCTCCTGTCAAATCAGTTGATTCTTTCCTGTTCTCACTGTCACCAACCCTACAGAGGCTATTCCAAATTACCTTCTTAACTTGTTTCCCTGACCCCTCTAGTCCATCTTGTACTCTTCTAGAAAATTGTTCTTCTTAGTTCTACCTTTAGGGGTGCAATGAACGTTTGATGTGTCTAGCTGCATAGCAACCTTGCCTCCATTGCTGGTAACAGCATCATGATTTTCCTTTGGAAAACAACTCCTCCCCCGTAGATGTTGTCCCACCTTCCTCTGGCCAAAGGCCAGTTATGTAACCTAGGCCAAGCCAATCAGACTTTTCATGGAATGTGACTCTTGACTCAAAGAACTGAGAGTACTGGGATCTAGTTCATCCTCAGAGCAGAATGCTGAACCGTCTGTATTTTAGTTCTTGGACAGTCTTGGAGCTGTCACGGTTTTTGTCCTTGCTAAGATCTGGTTTTTGTGTATTCCCTTCAGGTGTGGAAGTTATCCTACACCCTTCTAATGTATGTTTGTATATGCATGCATGTGTGCGTGTGCATGTGTGTGTGCGTGTGTGTGTGTGTGTGTGTGTGTGTGTGTAGCTCAGGTTAGCCACAGTCACTTCTGTTGCTTGCAGTGAAGAGTGCTGTCTTCCTACTGGCTTTAAAGGCCCTGGATCAAACTATCCAAACATATATACCATCACTAAGCAACCTAAATCCTCTGCTACAATCCAGTAAGTCTCCCTTCTCTTTCTCTACTCTTGACACCACACCTATTTTTATTCCCCAACTCCATACTTGTGCTTTTCCCCTCCTAGTCTGTCCTTATTCCATTATACTTGACATGGATGGAGGGCACATTATATGAGGGGTACTGTGTTAGGGATGGGAAAAGCAGAGATGAGGGAAACATAGATTTGCCCTTAAAGAACTGTCCCTTCTTTCTTGGACCCCAGTCTGAAGATGCCCCAGTAACTTCAGGAACATTGCTCTCTAGGTCCTAAGGACTTTGTCCTAATGGTCTCCTCCATTAGTGTCTCATACAGGTGAGAACTTAGATACTGTTGAATACTATGCTCTAACAGTGTCTTTTCCCGCCAGCAAGGTTATAGGCTCTTCTCTTGTAATACCTTTCATCCTCCCTACCAACCCCACCTATCAACCTGAGACTTTTGTGCAGTAGGACAATTTTTTTAGATGCTATGGAAAAAACATGGAAAAAATTTTCCTTCTAATTTAGGCCCATCCTTGGGCCACTCATTTGTTAGGTAGTGTACTATGGGTTGACAGGCATGGATTTTGGAGTCAGACAGATGTGAGTTTCAATTCTGGTTCTGTTAAGAGCCAAACGTCTACACCACTAAGCCTCAGTTCCCTTACCTGTATATTAGATGACATGATGTATATTAATGTGGCGAGAACATTGCCTGGCACATAGAAAACATTTACTAAATGTTAGTACTTTTCATTAAAATTCTGATTGTTTTCTTCACCAATACCCAAAACCCAATTTTATTTTCTTCAAATGCCTAATTCTGAATATGTGGCAGCAGAAGAGGCTATACCAGGTTTCCCTCAAAAATAGAGTAAGATGTATTCTGTAGACAAACCTAGACTATTTCTAAATCACTTCCATCTCCAAGAGTCATTGATTCAATTTCACAATTTCACAGAGGTGTTTACATATATGCATAAAAAGACTGTTTCTCTTTATATCTTCCATAAAGATGAGTTTTCAGAGTCTGTGGCTATCTTGGAGCACCTGGGTGGTTCAGTGGTTAAGTGTCTGTCTTCGGCTCAGGTCATGATCCCGGAGTCCTGGGATTGAGCCCCACATCAGGCTCCCTGCTCAGCAGGAAGCCTGCTTCTCCCTCTCTTACTCCTCCTGCTTGTGTTCCTTCTCTCGCTGTGTTTCTGTCAAATAAATAAAATCTTAAAAAAAAAAAGTCTGTGGCTATCTTACCTAATGTGGTGGTTAGCATGGGCTTTAAAATCAACAGAGCCTAGATTTGAATCCCAACTCCACCAGTTACTGGATGGTAAAGCTAGAAAAGATTTCTCTGAGGCAACACTTTTTCTCATATATAAAAATAAAAAGGATAGCCCTTAGCTTATGAGATTATTGTGAAGATTTGATAAATATTATACAAATAGAGTATCATGCTTTCCCATTAGTAAGTATGCAATAAAACAGAGGCCACAAGTATATTCATAAAAGGAAAGCTTGATTAACTGGACCTCATCAAAATTTGAAAAGCTTGCCCTGCAAATGGCCCTGTTAAGAAAGCATGAAAAGATAAGTTACCACCTGGAAGAGAATATTTTCAAATAACAAATCTGCACAAGGGACTAGTATTTGGAATATATAAGAACTCTCAGTACTCAGTATTTTTTTAAAAATCAAAATAAAAAATAGAAAAAACACGTAAAGATTTCACTAAAGATGATATACAGGTGACAAATAAGCATTTAAAAAGATGTTCAACATCATTAGCCATTAAGCAAATGCAAATTAAGATCAATAATGAGATATCACAATACATCTATCAGAATGACTGAAATATATTGACAACAACAAATGCTAGTGAGAATACAGAGAAACTAGATCACTCAACCATTGCTGGTGGGAATATAAAATAGTACAGAAGTCTGGCAGTTTCTTATAAAACTGAACATGTGAGGGTGGCTCAGTTGGTTAAGCAACCAACTCAAGATTTCAGCTCAGGTCATGATCTCAGGGTTGTCAATTGGAGCCCTGCATCCAGCTTCACACTGGGTGGGGAAGCCCACATAAGATTCTCTCTCTCCTCCCCCCTGCTTCTCCCCCAACTCTAAAAAATAAAAATAAAATAAAATAAAACTGAACACAAAATATGGGTCATCATATTACCTAAAATTGCATTCTTGGGAATTCCCATGGGAGACAATAAAATCTATACACAAATGATCCTAGCAGCTTCAGGTTGGCAAGATGAAAAGAGTTCTGGAGATGGACTCTACTATGTTATGAACACAACGCAACTGAACTGTATACTTAAAAATGCTTATGATGGTAAATTTTATGTTATGCTTATTTTTACAATTAAAAGTTTTAAGAAAGGAAAAATAGTAAATGATGGTTTTCAAGACACTGAACCTCAGGCAACAAAGAACAACAAACAAGGTGAGCCCCGTGATTGCCATGGCTCACCACCTGGATAAAATTTGCAGTCCTGGGAGCAAGGAAGGGAAAAAATAATCACTGTTATCACCCAGCATCATGAGAGAGGATTGGAGCACATACGACTAGCCTGGGAAAAGATCCAAATTCAAAATTCAAAGGTTTTGTTTCTATTGAATGCATATAACTTTCATATCATCATAAAGTCAAAACTCATTAGTCAAACCATCATAAGTCAGGGACTATCTGTATAAAATTCCATGGTTTTTAGTGTATTTACAGAGTTATGCATCACTATGTATCACTTTTAGAATATTCTCAACACCTCAAATAGAACTCCTTAGCTAGCACTCCTTCCCATCTCCCCCAACCCCTATCCCACCAGATCAAGACAACTCTTTGTCTACTTTCTGTCTTTCTGGATTTGCCTATTCTGGATTGTTGATATAAATGGAATCATATAATATGTGGTCCTTTTTGAAACTTTATTTATTTACTTATTTTTAAGGATTTTATTTCAGAGAGAGAGAGAGAGAGAGAGAGAAGGAGCAGGGTGCGGGGAGAGGCAGAGGGAGAAGCACACGCTCTGCTGAGCAGGGAGCCCAACACAGGGATCCATTCCAGGACCCCGAGATCATAACCTGAGTCAAAGGCAAATGCTTAATGACTGAGCCACCCAGGCATCCCTATATGTGGTCCTTTGTGACTGGCTTTTTTTTTTTTACTTATCATAATGTTTTCAAGATTCATCTCTATTATAGCATGCATCAGTATTTCATTTCTTGTTATTACCAAATAATATTCCATTGTATAGATAGAGCACATTTTATTTATCCATTTATCAGTAGCCTGCTAATTTTTGTTTGAATGCTGAACATTGTGAATTGTAACTTTTGAATGATAGCTAGTTTTGTTTTCTTATAAATATTTTTGAGCTTTTCTTTGGGGTGCACTTAAGTTGGTTGGAAATAATTTATCCTTTCAGATCATGCTCTTAATACTTATTAGGCAGGACTAGAGCAGTGTTTAATCTAAGGCTAATTCTGTACAACCACTGAGGTAAAATCCTTGAGTATTCTACCACATGCCTCATGAATTGTGAGGTTTTTCAGTCTGACTGGTGGAAACAGTATTTGAGCCCTAGATGAGACTAGACACTCTCCCTGACCCCCCATTCCTTATATTACCTCCTGAAAATTCTCTTCAGACTGTAAGCTGGGGAAATTGTAGGGTTCACTTAATTTGTTTCCTATGACACAAGGACCAGAGTCTTTCATTGCCCATTATACAGTGTCTTGAAAACTACTGTTTGTTTCATATATTTTTGTCTGGTTTTAAAGTTATTTCAGGCTGGGTAAAATCCAGTCCCTTTTATCCCATCTTGAAGAGAGGCTGACAACTTTTCTTCAGTATCATGTTTTACCCCAAAATATGTTTGAGTTTTCTGAAGTGAAATGACTCATTTCCCAATATTATTTCTTCTTCAGCCAGGCAAGGAGAGATTTCTCCAAATAAGCCTGCTGTGTCACTTAAATGTTTACAAACACAGGCATGTAAGTATATGTATTCAGATGCAAGCCAAAAAAAGAAAAACAAAGTAATGACTTATTATTACCTGGAATTTGAGCTCTGGATCCCAGTGCAAATATCAAGTGTGTGGCTGGAGTACAATTAGGCATTTATTTCCTTTTTCCTAGGCTAGAGTCCTAGCTGGCCTTCTTCCCTAAGTGCAAACTCACACTTCTGAACTTTACCATTCAAATGAAATGTTAAGCCATTCCTATAACTTCTTCTACCCTGTATTCCAAAACTCATTGGAAATTCTTCAAAGTCGGATTACACTTGATCAAGTGGTTAGCCCAGAGCAGATCACTGAGTCCAAAGTCAGACATTCAGTCTTCATTTGAACCACCTGGCTCTGTGCCCCTTGATCACAGGGAGAGCAAAAGGAGGGTCCGTTGGTTACATAGTAGAAACCTATCCTGATTTGGAGAGCACGCCTCTAAGAACATGCCTGAGTGAGTCTGGGTTGGCAGCATCATCTCTGTACAGGAAGGACACTACAATAGTTATTTACATATATAATACATGTAAGTGAGTTCGAGTCCTGTCCAGAGAATGTATATGCTGAAACCACCCTTTAAATCCCAACAAAAGCAGTTTGTGTGTGAGGAACTCCAGTTCAGGCAAAGTGCCTCTGCGATCTGAGAAAAGAGAGTTGAATTCCCTAAACCAGATTGCTCAAAGTATCAGAGCATGCTATCTTTTCAGTGTTAAAGAAGAATGACTTTTGATCATGACTGTTTTCACTTTGAGTGCTTATTTCTATTGTACCATCCCTCCAAGGAATGGTAGCAAAGGGCTTCCTGAATTTCCTAAGATCTATTTCTAGATCTCATCAATGAAATGAATAGATTCTCAGATTTTATAATTAGCTGGAATAAGTCAATGTTGACTTCAGTGATATTTCTGGAACAGGAAAGCGAATGTTTTTACAACAGTGGAATGGTTTATGTTCAGGCTTAGAATGTAGTACATATTAATTCAGAAAACAGAATACTTTTTTTCCCACAGCATCATTAAACAAGCCCTATGGGAAGAGACACTACTGATTGGCAGCAAGCATAGGAAAGTATTTTTCAAGACCACGTATTCTAATTGTCGAGTTACCAGTTAACTCACAAATAAAATCTTGCTTTGTAATTCTGTGCTGGCATTGTGAATAAAAGTCTCACTGCTGGTGAATAATGTGGGTTGCACAACAGATTTTAAAAGATAAAAATTAGTATTTCATCTAATTCTTTGAGGAAAGGCTAGTGCAAATTACTTTTATATTTAGGGTCTCAGTGTATTCAGTCTGCAAAATTTATCAATCAGTGTTGATGTCTGAGGGCCCTCAGACTTTTTTTTACAGATTATGGTAGCTACTTTCATAAGAGGAGTCAGGTCCTTGGATTTCATATAGATCCTTTTGACAAGTCACTTAATCTGAGTCCCCATTTATTCACGTGAAATGGTAAAATAGAGCTAATAATATAGGGCTGAGCTATGTGTGCTAACTAAGCTTTCACTTGTCCATCCAGATATTTGTGTCCTGCTTTTCTCCTCTATGCCTAGAAAGCTAACTTACATGGGCTGCATCAATGGACTTCCTTGATTTCAGGTTTCGAGTTGGGTTCATTCAATGGAGGTGCCGGCAAGAAGTCAGATACCATCAAGAGAGTCAGGGCTGCATCCTTTCATCTCGAGTGAGGGTCCCTTTACCCAAGTCTGATGGCCCTCTCTAAACAGTCACCTCTCTACTTTATCCTCTTGTCTCTTCAAGCTCAGGGGCCTAGAAGCTTAGGAATGATCATGGCTATCATCCAAGGGTCTTCAACATCTTTTGTTGGTTTTCCTTTAACCTTGCGGCCACAGCTGTATAGTCTCATCATGAAACTCTCCTTAATGACAGCAATTTAGCATGCTATTTCCACTAGTGCCCTGACTGATACCCTAGGCTACAGGCTGTCTGAGAAACTAAATGAAAGGTCAGAGTGAAAAATATAAAGCATATACAAACATCAGGTCTTTTTTTTAAATCAGGAATCAAATGCTCAATAACAGAACTGACCAGTAAAGAAGATCCAGGTAAACTGCCAGGGCTGAGAAGACAAATACTCCTGAGGCAGCCATTTGAATAAGACAGGAAGCAATGAAAATTCTCAAACGAGAAAGAGGAGAGATGCGATAGGACTTATCCCCAGGATAGCATCCGAAGACAGCCCCCACCTTTACCCCTGGTCTCTGAGTGCTGTTGTACTACTACCATCGAGAGGACAGAGCAACATTCCACCCCTAGAGCTCAGTCTTTGGTTTTCATTTCTCCAGCAGTTTTCTTGCCCCACACACTAGAGCATATCCACGGTCAGTTAAAGGGCCCTCATGATTCTTCTTTCCCTTCAGTGCAGGCTTAAGGTAAAAACTGATCCTTGGTCTGTTGCTGATCATCTGCGTCACTGTCCTTATACGCTGTAGCCCATCCTCTGGCCCTTTAGGCTGCTTGTCTTCTTTGCTCATTTATGCTAGCCCACCTCCAGAGGGTCATGCTAGTTTCCTCTGATACAAAAATGCTTGAAGAGCAGCGGTTTTGTCTATTCTGGGCTCAAACCCACCCTCGCCTTCAAGTTGACACCGTTTTCCCCAAAGCTTTGTGAATCCCAAGTCAACAGTGTTCCCTGGACTGTGCCTGCAGGAATTCTCTGAACTGGACCCTCCTTCACCCGGTCACCGGACGCCAATCTTTCTCTGTCTTGGTCTCACAATTCAGCAAGTCCCTGAGCAGCTTCAGGAACTGACTTAATTATTCTCTCCAAGCCACCATTCCTTTGGCAACTTTTCCCATCCGCCCCCCCCCAGCACTTTGTGCCAGCCGAGGGCCACAAACTCACCAACTCTTTAAGACGCTTGTCTCTCTTCAGATAATGAGAATATACAACAGCAATGATCCACAACCCAATCCTCAGTCAGTTCCTCTGGCCCCAGACTGCAGCATCTACTCTCATGGCTACTTAGGAATTTGAGGGAGAGGGCTTCTGCCAGAACGGATGGAGAAAAATCAGGTTTTTGTAGCGTAAGGTGTGGCACAAAGAGAGCCAGATGGCTTTTCCCTAGGCTGAAGTGGAAGCCGCCCCACCTCCTGGCTTCCAAAATACCTTGAGTGAAAAGCCAAAGAGAGAAACATGGTACTCTTCCAATCATAAGAGGAACTTACTTAATGTTTATGTTTTCATAAGAGTTTGAAAGTATGGATACAATGGTACAGGTGACCTTGCCCATGGCACGTCCTCAGGGGTCTGCAGTGGATTGGCTTAAATTCTTCAGCAGTGATGCGAGTACCCAGGCTTTGGAGCCTGGGTACCTGCATTTAAATCCCAGAGCTGTCACTTAGGCAAGTCATTAAAATTCTCTGTGTCTTGATGTCCTCATCTGGGATAATCATTGTACATGTACCTATCTCATAGGGCTGCTGTGAAGACAAAACGAGTTATGATTTGGAAAGAATTTAGAATATGTGAAAGAGAAATAGAAACTGAAGGGCCAGAGCCTGGATGCAGAGTGGAAGTGTGTATTGTGAACTAAAGAATGCAATTTTGCACAAAGGTCATGCTTTGTGGGTTTTGAATAGAGGGATAGAAAAGGGATGGGGATCTTAAAGCTAAAAACTACACATTGTCTCAACCACCTATTAGGGAAATGAAGTCTACTGCTGGTTGGTTGTAGGTATATCTGCCTATTTGTTAGTGTTGTTATTTAGTGTTTAAGAACCACTTCCAGCACGTGGGAGGGCAGGTTTCCCCCACATCAGCAAGCAATTCTCTGACACCAGCTGGGTGTCCTACAATTCAGCATCATTCTGACGCTATCTGCCTGGAGCTAGCATCAGACGCCATAGGGCAAGGACTCAGTCCCACAGGACTGCTCCACCCCCTCAACTCAGATACCAGTCACAAGTTCAGGTTCTGGCCTGTACTTCTGACCACCTAGCTACCGGCTATAAATCAGAGCTTCTTATGGCCCACTCCTCAGGTTCACTTAACTTGTTAGAACGGCTCACAGAACTCAAACATAGTTGCTAGATCACCAGTTTATTATTAAAGGGTATAATTTAGAAACAGCCAGAAGGAAGAGATGCATAGGATAAGATATGGGGAAGGGGTACCAAGCTTCTCTGCCCTCTCCAGATGGTGACTCTACCCAAACCTCCACCAACCAGGAAACTCCCTAAACCTTGTCCCTTTTGAGTTTTTATGGACACTTCATAACATAGGCATGATTGGTTAAATCATCGGTCATTGGCGATTGATTCAACCTCCAGTCACTCTTCCGGGGGGTGGGTAAGACTGAAAGTTCCAGCCTCCTAATCAGCTGTCAACCTGAGGTTTCCCCAACAATCAGCCCCCAACCTTAGGTTACCCAAGGGCTTTCCAAAAGTCACCCCGTTATCATAACAAAAGGCACCATTATCTCTCATCACAGGAAATTCCAAGGGTTTCTAGAGCTCTGTACCAGGAAGATGTCAAAGACCAAAAATATATTTCTTTTATAAATCACAATATCACAATTGTGTATACACCGGGGTCCCTGCGATGTCTCTGTCTTGTGTATGCAGTTGTCTTTGCTGTGTACCTGAGACCCATGCTTCAGGATTTATGGCATTCAGTTGTCCTTGCTGTAGAAGGGATGTGCCTACTCTTTTCAGCAGCTGGAGGGACACCAGAGAGTGCCTCAAACAACACCCAGCACTTCTGAGTAGCTATCATTATTACTCAGTTAAAGCTGCTGAACATGGCTAGATTTTGTATGTGAAACTATAGGTCATCTAGCAATGTTTCATATGAATATCAATGTAATTTTTAAAAGAACCCTTATCTCTGGGCCCCCGGGTTCACTGAAGTAAGTCAATTTAATTGACTGATCTGTGTTGAGATCCAAGAGGCTGGTGCCAAGAACCTTAAAAGGAAGCAGGTACCAAGGGTAACTTAAAGCATAGGGTGGGCAAGGAAAGGAGATCCCCCCAGGTTAGCCCAGGTTTCTGAGCTGTACCTTCACTCTTATTTAGCTTGACACTACAGATAAATGGGAAGGATCTGGATTTCTTCCTCTTGTGGTGGCAAAGATCAGTCCACCCTTTATATTGTCTCTATCTTACATTAGAATAATTTAGTATAAGGGAAATTCTTGTAATGGCAGAGGAGTGAAGAGGCCACAGAAATCCCTCAAAGATAATAATTATAAACTATGGAAAATAAATTTCAAAACAGCTCTTGAAAGATACAGTAAAGTATCTAAAATAGAGAATCCAGAAGAGAGTTTAATCTCAAAAAAAAATCCTCATCTGGAAATAGTAAGAATAGGATGTTTGGGGCTTACTGGCCCATAATAGTTTTAAAAGATATCCCGAAATTCTTTGATATTCTTCCCTTCAAGAAGTAGAGTCTAATTTCTTTCCCCTTGAGTGTGGGCTGGTCCTAGTGACTTATTTCTAAAGAAAAGAATAAAGCAGAAGTAAAGGTATGGCTCTTGGAAGCCTAAATCATAAAAAGTACTGCAGCAGCACCTGGCTGGCTCAGTCAGTACAGCTTGTGACTCTTGATCTCAAGAGTTATAGGTTGGAGCCCCACACTGGGTGTAGAAATTACTTTAAAAAATCTTTTGCAAAAAAAAAAAAGTAGCACAGGGTCCTCCCTACACACTCCATTGCTTCATTCATTCTAAGGGAAGCCAGGACCCCTAGTAAGAGATTCACATCGTGAAGAACTAAAGCCTTTAGTCAACAGCCAGCAGGGAACTGAGGCTTCCTGCCAATAGACACATGAGTGAGCCACCTCAGAAGTGGACCCTCCAGCCCCAGTCAAGCCTTCAGATGACTGGAGCCCTAGCTGACAGCTTGACTACAATGCTTGAGACAGAGGCACCCAGCTAAGCCACTTCTGAATTACTGGACCACAAAAACTGTCTGAGATAATAAATGTTTGTTGTCTTAAGCCACCTTTTTGGGGGGCAATTTTTATCCAGCAATGGCCAGCTAATACACTGGCCTCAGGATATTGCTCAACCCCTACAGTTATAGGTATGGGAAGCAGCAGTGGGAAAACTCCATCCTTAGCAGGTAAAGGTGTCAGAGATTAGAGTTCAGAAGGCACCTGAAAATTAAAAGGAGAAAGCAAAATATGACAATGCAAGTACTGCAAAAGGAGGGAGACCCAAATTTAAGACATAAATCACCCACATCTCTGGCTAACAGCTTACACATGCTTGGGGAAGACCCCAGGTGTCCTGGGGGGAAATGTGAAGAGAACAGAGGGACATTTACACTTGAAACATAGAGATATGCTTAGTAAAATCTGTGAGCTTGATATTTTTTGTAATCAAGTGCGTTCTTGGGTAGCATGGAGCTGAATGAAGCCTGATGGGCATGTAGTATCAGAATATACACCCCAAAGCTAGTAGAGCAATAGGAAATTAGAAAATGGAGAGAAAATTCCTACAAGCATGGATACCACAGAGAGGGTGAGCTCCATTTGAAGTTGTTTGGAGAGTAGATCTTAAAGTTATCATCACAGGAAAAGAAATGTATCTGTGTGTGGTGATAAAGGTTAATGAAACCTAATGTGGTAATTATTTTGCAATAATTACACATACCAAATCACTATGTTGTAGATCTAGAACTAATATAATGTTATATGTCAATTGTATCTCAATTAAAAACCCATTTTTAAAAAAGAATTAACATTTTTTTTTTGAGAGCGAGAAAGCATGAGAGTGTACAAGTTGGGTGAGGGGCAGAGGGAAAGAGTCTTTTAAGCAGATGCCCCCTGCCAAGTGGGGAGCCCAACTCAGGGATCATTTCCATGACCCATGAGATCATGACCTGAGCCAAAATCAAGAGGTAGATGTTTAACCGACTAAGCCACCCAGGCGCCCCAAGAATTAACATTTAAAGAAGGGTTAATATCTATTCTTAAACTATTCTATATTTTTAAAATATAGAAAAGGAAGAAAAACTTTCAAATTCATTCTATGAGGCCAAGATCACCGTGAGAGCAAAACCAGATAAAAATACCACTAAAGGGGTGCCTGGGTGGCTCAGTCAGTTAAGCATCTGATTCTTGATCTCAGCTCAGGTCCTGATCTCAGGGTTGTGAGTTCAAATTCCATAAAGACACCACTAAAAAAGAGAGGTACAGCTAATATTCCTAATGAACATAGATGTAAAAATTCTCAATAAAATGCTAGCAAACTGAATTAAACAGTACCTTAAAAAAATCACTCACCGTGATCAAGTGGGATTTATTCCTGGGTTGAAAGGGTGGTTCAATATTTGCAAATCAATCAATTTGACACATCACATCAATAAGAGAAAGTATAAGAACCATATGATCATTCAGTAGACTCGGAAAAAAGCATTTGACAAAATACAACATCCATTCATGATAAAAACTGTCAACAAAATAGGTTTAGAGGAAACATAGCTCAACATAATAAAGGCCATCCATGAAAAACTCACAGCTCATATCATCTTCAATGGGGAAAACCTGAGAACTTTTCCCCTAAGGTCAGGAACAAGACAAGGATGTCCACTCTTACCACTTTTATACAACATAGTCCTGGAAGGGTTAGCCACAGCAATGAGACAACAAAAAGAAAAGGAATCTAAATTGGTAAGGTAAAAGTAAAACTCAGTATTTGCAGATGACATAATATTATATATAGAAAATCTTGAAGACTCTACAAAAGCAAACAAATGAAAAACCTGATAAACAAATTCAGTCAAGTCACAGGATATAAAATCAATATGCAGAAATGTGTTGCATTTCTATACACCAATAATGAAGCAGCAGAAATAGAAATAAGGAATCCATACCATTTACAATTGCACCAAATACCATAAGATACATATGAATAAACCTAGCCAAAGAAGTAAAAGGTCTGTACTCTGAAAACTGTAAACCACTGATAAAAGAAAGTGAAGATGACACAAAGAAATGGAAAGACATTCCATGCTCATAGATTAGAAGAACAAATACTGTTAAAATATTTATATATTACCAAAAGCAATCTACACATTTAATGCAATCCCTATCAAAATACCAACAGCTGGGCACCTGGGTGGCTCAGTGGGTTAAAGCCTCTGCCTTCGGCTCAGGTCATGATCTCAGGGTCCTGGGATCATCAATGCGCGCATCTGGCTCTCTGCTCAGCAGGGAGCCTGCTTCCTCCTCTCTCTCTGCCTGCCTCTCTACCTGCCTCTCTACCTACTTGTGATTTCTCTCTCTGTCAAATAAATAAATAAAATCTTTTCTTTTTAGATTTTATTTATTTATTTGACAGAGAGAAACACAGTGAAAGAGGGAACACAAGCGAGAGAGGGGAGTGAGGGAGGGAGAAGCAGGCCTCCCGCCGAGTAGGGAGCCCAATGTGGGGCTCGATCCCGGGTCTCTGGGATCATGAACTGAGCCAAAGGCAGTTGCTTAACCAACTGAGCCACCCAGGTGCCCCTAAATAAATAAAATCTCTTAAAGAAATACCAACAGCATTTTTCACAGAGCTAGAACAAACAATCCTAAAATTTGTATGGAACCACAGAAGACCCCGAATAGACCCCCCAAACAATCCTTATTAAAAATGTATTTACTTTTGGGGGGATGGGCAGAGAGAATCTCAAGCAGGACTCGATGTCATGACCCTGAGATCATGACGTGAACTGAAACCAAGAGTCAGACACTCAACCAACTGCACCACCCAGCTGCCCCCAAAGCAATCTTGAAAAAGCAAAGCTAGAGGCATCACAATTCTGGACTTCAGGTTATATTACAAAGCTGAACTATTCAAAACAGTATGGCACTGGCATAAAAATAGACACATAATCAATAGAACAGATTAGAAAATCCAAAAATAAACCCACAATTAACCTTCAACGAAGCAAGAAAGAATATCCAACTGGAAAAAGACAGTCTTTTCAGCAAACAGTGCTGGGAAAACTGGACAGCTCCATGCAAAAGAATGAAACTGGACCACTTCCTTACACCATATACAAAAAGAAATTCAAAATGGATTAAAGGCCTAAATGTGAGACCTAAAACCATAAAAATCCCAGAAGAGAACACAGGCAGCAACTTCTTAGACATCAGCCACAGCAACTTCTTTCTAGATATGTCTTCTGAGGCAAGGGAAACCAAAGGAAAAATAAAGTACTGGAACTGCATCAAAATAAAAAGCTTCTGTGCAGTAAACAAAACAATTAACAAAACTGAAAGACAGCCTATGGAATGGGAGAAGATATTTCCAGATGACATATCTGATAAAGGGCTAGTACCCAAAATGTATAAAGAACATATAAAACTGAACATCCCCAAAACAAATAATCCAATTTAAAAATGGCAGAACGCAAGAACATACATTTTGCCAAAGAAGACATCTAGATGGCCAACAGACATGAAAAGATGCTCATCATCAACTATGAATAGGGAAATGCAAATCAAAACTACAGTGAGATGTCAACTCGCACCTATCGCAATGGTTAAAATTAACAACCCAAGAAACAACAGGTGTTGGCGAGGATGTGGAGGAAAAAGAACTTTTGTGCACTGTTGGTGGCAATGTAAACTGGTGCAGTCACTGTGGAAAACAGTATGGAGGTTCCTCAAAAAGTTAAAAATAGAAGTACCCTATGACCCAGCATTCACACTACTGGGTATTTACCCTAAGAATACAAGAACACTAATTCAAAGGTATACATACACCCTTATATATATAGCAACACTATTTACAATAGCCAAGATATGGAAGCAGCCCAAAGTGTCCATCAATAGATGAATGGATAAAGAAAATGTAGTGTACATATATGTATATATCTACATATACACACAACGGAATACCGTTCAGCCATACAAATGAATGAATCTTGCCATTTGCAACAACATGGATGGAGCTAGAGAGTATAAAGCTAACTGAAATGACTCAGTCAGAGAAAGACAAATAGCATATATTTCGCTCATATGTGGCATTTAAGAAACAAAACAAACAAGCAAAGGGGGAAAAGTAAGAGAGAAAGCAAGAAAGGGACTCGTAATTATAGGGAACACACTGATGGTTACCAGAGGGGAAGCGGGTGGGGGATGGGTGAAATAAGTGATGGGGATTAAGGACGGTACTTGTCACGATGAGCACAGGGTGATGGATGGAAGTGCTGAATGACTACATTGTACACCTGAGACTAATATAACTAACTGGAATTAAGGTAAAACTGAAATAAAAAATTTTAAATAAGAAAATTGAATGCATTAGGAATATATAAAAATCATATGTAAGCCTAAAAATCAAAAGATTAGGGGCGCCTGGGTGGCTCAGTTGATTGGGCAACTGCCTTCGGCTTGGGTCATGGTCCCGGAGTCCTGGGATCGGCCCCGCATTGGGCTCCCTGCTCAGTGCGGGACCTGCTTCTCCCTCTCTCACTCCCCCTACTTGTGTTCCCCTCTGGCTGTGTTTCTGTCAGATAAATAAATAAAATCTTTAAAAAAAATCAAAAGATTGGCAGCACAGTGATATGAGAGAAACATTTTGAGGTGAAAGATATGTTCTGTATTATGACCGTGGTGGTGGTAACTATATACATTTGTCAAAACTTATCAAACTGTTGGGGCGCCTGGATGGCTCAGTTGGTTGGGCATCTGCTTTGTCTCAGGTCATGATCCCTGGGTCCTGGGATCGAGCCCCACCTCGGGCTCCCTCCTCAGCATGGAGTCTGCTTCTCCCTCTCTCTCTGCCCTTCTCCCTGCTTGTGTGCTCTCTTTCTCACTCTCAGATAAATTTAAAAAATTAAAAAAACCTTATCAAATTGTTCACTTAAAATTGATAAATGTTAATGTATAGAATTTACACCTTAATGAAAAATAATGAAATTGAAAGCAAAAAAAACTTTTATAAACATAGTGATATATATGGTATGTAAGTTAGTCTTCAATGTGCACATTAGGGGTAGTCAGTTTTCATTTGGAGTATCGTAATCAGAAATCCACACTCTGGGGGAGATTAGTGTTTGAAGGACCCTAACCAAGAATCTATACTTATTGCAAGTTCTTTGAAAATCTTATCCAAATATGCATCCAAGTGTTCCTTACTTAGGAAAAGAGCTGTTAGAAATAAATAATTTTACGGAGAAATTAATCATGTTCAAGAAAGATTAAACAGGTACATCTGTCCTGACCTGAACAAGGTGTAAGAATTCGGCATAGCAGCAATCTCACACCTCTGAAGGACACCCTAAATATATCTGTTCCCCACTCAAGAGAGTATTCTGTCATTGCTCCAGCTAGAAAACTGGCAAATCATATCACTGGAACATGAGCTGCATCCTCTTCAGATTGAAGCTTTCACACAAAGGGCTTGTTGGAATGTCTAAAAGGACCGAGATGCGGTACTATGTTCGTTTTTCTGCCTGCTTCCTAATGAATATCCGTATTTTGCAGAATTCAAGCTGAGACTTGGGGTCACTGTCATGCATTACCCAGCGGTGAAGTTGATGTGGGGGAAGCATATTCCCCCCACCATTTCCAGCTGCCAGAAGCTAATGATATGGCGGATCCTGGGAAAAGCCTAAATCAGTTGATAGCAACATTCTGTTTTGTCCAGAAAAAGACCTTGTATTCTTTCTTTGCTGCTAAAACTCAGGTAGTCTAAAATAGGTAAGTTTCTCACATCAAACAAGTTCCCAGATCTAAGCTTTCCATTCAGCCCCTTGGGCTTCTGTCGTACAAGCCTCATTTCTTCTGGCTTCAGCTCACAAAAGCAGTTCGCACAGGCCGTTTAAGGGAACAATTAACATTGTTTTAGATACTTGTCAATGATTACACTATTAAACTTTGCATGAAATCCTTTACGAAAGGTATGCCTGAAAGCAATAATGTTGAAGGAGGACAGCCTTATAGACAATGAATACTTTGGATTGTGGTTGCCTGTTTTGTAAATATGAAGTTGTACTGGAACATAGCCACACCCATTCAGTTCTATATTGTCTGTGGCCACTTTGAGTAGCTAAGATAGACAGATGGACAGACATCGTACAGCCTGCAAAGCCATAATTATTTTCTGTCTGGCCCTTCACAGAAGTTTACCAACCGGGGCTCGATGACAGTGTCACTTGTAAATAAGTCATCGCCACCCTGGACCACATAAGAATCACGGTTAATTTGGGGCCGCCTGGGTGTCTCAGTAGGTTAAGCGACTGCCTTCGGCTCAGGTCATGATCCCGGAGACCCAGGATCGAGCCCCACATCGGGCTCCCTGCTCGGCGGGAAGCCTGCTTCTCCCTCTCTCACTCCCCCTGCTTGTGTTCCCTCTCTCGCTGTGTTTCTCTCTGTCAAATAAATAAATAAAATCTTTTAAAAAATCATGGTTAATTTCTGCTTTCATTTTTATTAATTTTTCCATTTTAATTCTTCTTTCTGCCATTTTTGCTCTGAAACTTTTCATGTTTTGTGCATTTATTATAAGATTTTCTCTCTCTTTTTTTTTGTTTTTTTTTCATTTTTTAACAACTACAATTAAGGCTTAAGCTTTCTTCTGCTGGGGCCCCTGGGTGGCTCAGTCACTGGGCATCTGCCTTCAGCTCAGGTCATGATCCCGTGGTCCTGGGATGGAGCCCCACATTGGGCTCCCTGCTCGGCAGGAGGCCTGCCTCTCCCTCTCTCACTCCCCCTGCTCGTGTTCCCTCTCTAGCTGTGTTTCTCTCTGTCAAATAAATAAAGAAAATCTTAAAAAAATAAACCTTCTGCTAACCACTTCAGTATGTTCAGTTTCCTTGAATGCATACCATTCTCATTTTTGTTCATTCCTTTTTTAAGATTTTTTTTTAAGATTTTATTTATTTATTTGACAGAGGGAACACTAGCAGAGGGAGTGAGAGAGGGAGAAGCAGGCTTCCCGCCGAGCAGGAATCCTGATGTGGGACTTAATCCCGGGTCTCCAGGATCATGACCTGAGCCAAAAGCAGTCGCTTAACCAACTGAGCCACCCAGGTGTCCCCATTTTTGTTCATTTCTAAATAAACTTAAATTGATTAGAGAGAGAATCTGAAGCAGACTCCCCACTGAGCATGGAGTCCTATGTGGGGCTCGATCCAACAACCCTGAGATCATGATCTGAACCAAAACCAAAAGTCAGATGTTTAACCAACTGCACCACCCAGGCACCCTAATTTAAATTTATTTTAATAAATTTATCTAGATTCCCTCTTTTTAAAGGTATTTTAAAAGGTGTTTTGAAGATTCCAAGTAGATACAAGTATTTTTTGCTATCCTTTCATTACTAGTTCGTTATTTCATTTGAGTCAGAGAATTTGGCCTGTATGATTTTTGCTTTTGGAGATTTGTCGATCTTTGTATCTGTATGGTCAATATCTGAGACTTTTCCATGTAAATTTCTATGCTGTTTTTTGACATACATATATCTCTTCCATTTGGCTATTCCTGAATTGTATCTTCTTATAATAAACTGGTAATCGAGTAAATAAACCGTTTTCCAGAGTCCTGGGAGCCATTCTAATGAATTATCAAACCGAAGGAGCAGGTCCTGAGAACCCTCCATTTCTAACAAGACAGCCGGAAGCACCAGAGGCCCAGATTTTGCAACTGGCATCTGAAGTAAAGGGGCTGTCTTGTGGGCCTGAGCCCTTAACTTGTGGGATCTGACACCAACTCCAGATAGTGTCAAAATTAAACTGAATTGTAGGACACCCAGTTGGTGTCCACAGCTAATGGAGAATTGCTTGTCATGGAGGAAAAAACTCAGACATGTGGTATCTAGAAATGTGACTATGATAGTAATAGAAAGTAAAGGAACAGAGATTTTCCTTTCAGCCATTTTCTTACTGTGTCTTCACATGGTGGACCAGAGAAGGGAACTCTCTGGAGTCTCTTGTATGAGGGCACTAATCTCATTATGAGAGCACTGCTCTCATGACCTAATCACCTCAGGAAGGCCTCACTCCTAATACTATCACATTTGGGGTTAGGATGTCAACATATGAATTTTGAGGAGGGGGACACAAATGTTTAGTTTATAGCACTGCACCCCTGGCTTCCAAAGTGCACATCCTTCCTGTATGCACAATACAGCCATGCCATCCCGATGGCCCCCAGAGTCTTAACTCATTCCAGCATCAACTCTAAAGTCTAAGTCCAAGTCACATCTCAGTCTCATCTGAATCAGATATGGGTGAGACTGGAGGTAGGTTTCATCCTGAATGACATTTCTCTCCAACTGTGAATCTATGAAACCAAACACATTATGTGCTGCCAAAATACAGTGATGGGACAGGCATACAATAGACAATCCCATTCCAAAAGGGAAAAACAGGAAAGAAGAAAGAAGTGACAGATCCTAAATAAATAAAAAATCAAATATGGTACATTCCATTAGAGCAGAAGGCTTGAGATTAATCCTACAAGTAGTCAGAAGCCAAGCCATTCCTTCAACACTTGGCTCAGAAATTTCCTCATCTAAATATCCAATGTTGGGGCATCTGGGTGACTCAGTCATTAAGCGTCTGCCTTCAGCTCAGGTCGTGATCCCAGAGTCCCGGGATTGAGCCCTGCATCGGGCTCCCTGCTCAGCAGGAGGTCTGCTTCTCCCTCTCTCACCCGCTCCCCGCTTGTATTCCCTCTCTAGCTGCGTTTCTCTCTGTCAAACAAATAAATAAAATCTTCAAAAATAAAAAATAATAAATAAATAAATAAATATCCAATGTCATGGCTCCCAAGTTCTATCTTCCGCAAAAACTCTAGAACAAAAACACAATTCAGTTTTTCTCTATTGTCCAATAACATGTTCTTCATGAGGTCCAGGACCTCATCAGCATGGCCTTTACCATCCATATTTCTACCAACAGTGAGCTCTGCACCCACGACCACATTGCCTCCTTCTCATCTGTTTGCCAAGTCACCCTCTGCCTCACTCTTACAAGGACACATGTCATTGGAATTATGGCCTACCTGGATCATCCAGGATTGTCTTCTTATTTCAAGATCTTTAACTTACATCTGCAAAGATCCTTTTCCCAAATAAGGTACTATTTAAAGGTTCTAAGAATTTGACATGCAGGGCACCTGGGTGGCTCAGTTGGTTAAGCCACTGCCTTTGGCTCAGGTCATGATCCTGGAGTACCGAGATTGAGTCCCACATCGGGCTCCCAGCTCCGTGGGGAGTCTGCTTCTCCTTCTGACCTTCTCCCCTCTCATGCTCTCTCTCATTCACTCTCTCTCTAATAAATAAATAAAATCTTTAAAAAAAGGGAATTTGACATGCATATCTCTCAGGTGCCATTTTTTCAGCCTACCAAATCTGTGTTTGTGTGGTTCAGGGCTCACCCAGAGATTTGGGCAGAATTTACGGACAGAATTTGGTGTTCTCCATTCTAAATCTTTCCTCCCTAACTATTCAGAAGTGGAAAGAAGCTAAGAATGGATTCTTCCCTTGAGCCCCCCACCATAGCACCTCTGGACTTTAAACTTTTGGCCTCCAGAACTTTAAAAGAGTAAATTTTTGTTGTTTTTAGATGCCAAGTATGTGGTATTTTGTTACAACAGCCTTAGAAAATTAATACAACAGAGTTTACTCCAAGTAGCCTAGATAAGGCTAAGAGGACTAAACCAAAATTTCAGTTGCTTGCTCACATGGGAGACTGAATTTATAGGTTGAGTTCAACCAAGTTGACTAACTGATAATCAAAAAATGAATATTCTTCAGAGAAACAAAACAACCCAGAGTCTCTGGCAGTACAGCATTCCGAACATCTAGCATACAAGAGAAAATTATTCTTCATATGAAGGAATATGAAAATATGACTAATTTTGGGAAGAGAGACAACAACGAACCCAGCCCCAAGATAATTCAGATGGCAGAATTAGTCAAACACAAAAGAGTAGCTTTGGGACTATAAAGGAACTACAGAAAAATATACTTCCAATGAGTGAGTAGATAGAAAAACTAAAAAAAATAATATAAACTCTAACTGCAAAACAAATACAAATTTTATAACCAAGAAATATCATCCAAAATTTTAAAAATAATTTAATGGATGTAATAGTAGATTGAAAATGACAGTGGAAAGAGCAGGTGAAACTGAAATAGATCAACAGAAATTATCCATGAAGATCAGAAAGATAAAACATTGAAAATATGAACAAAATAGACAAAATCTTTGAAAAATACAACTTACCAAAACTGACATGTGATGAAACAATACTAACAGCCTATATTTTTAACAAAATTGACTTTAATATCAAAAGTCTTTCTGCAAATAGAACCCCCGGTGCAGATGGTTTCAATAGTGAATCTTATCAGGCATTAAGAGAAGGAAATGATATCAAGTTTATACGAACTATTTCAGAAAATAGAGGCAGAGGGAACACTTAACTTGTTTTCTGATGCCAGCATAACCCTGAAACCCAAACCTGACAAGGACATTACAAAAAAGGGAAACTACAGATTAATAAGTATATTTTCATAATGACCCTGAAAATCATTGTGAGTTGTTTGACTCCTCAGTGTTTGGGGCCAGAATGTAGCTTCACAGAGATAGCTCCCAGCCCCCACCGGTCTCCTTTTTCTCCCACTGCCTAGCCCTACCCATACAGCACGGAGCTCATGCATATGCCTGTGTGTCTAAGCACTGTAACACCCTCCTCAAACCGCCATCCCATGCATACCTCAAGCCTAAGATGGGACACAGTGGTATCATCAGCCCTCAGGAGGAAAGACCTGGGGAATAAATCTGTACAAACGTTGAAAAGGAGCTTGAGGGGATTTGAGCGGTGAATTCCAAGATCCCAATCCCCGAGATCTAGAAAAGCTAGCAGAAAGGGGATCCAGACAAGCACATCCCTGAAGTTAGGTGAACTCCCCTTAAGAACGGGAGCAGATGGGATGCCTGGGTGATTCAGTAGGTTAAGCCTCTGCCTTTGGCTCTGGTCAGGATCTCAGAGTCCTTCGGATCCAGCCGCTAGTTTAGTGGGGCTCTCCATTCAGCGGAGAGTCTGCTTCTCCCTCTCCCTCTGCCCCTCCCTACCGCTTATGCGCTCTCTCTCTCTCTCTCTCTCTCTCTCTCTCTCTCTCTCTCTCTCTCTCTCTCTCTCCTCTCCCTCTCCCTCTCTTTCTCTGAAATAATTAAATCCTTAAAAAGAAGACGACCAAGACAAAGAAGAAGAGGGAGGGGAAGAAGGAGGAGGAGGAGAGGGGGAGGGGTGAGGAGGAGAGGGAGGAGAAGAAAAAGGAGGAAAGAGAGGGAGCAGCTGTAAGAGAGGCGGAGGAGGGCTCTTGAAAGCATAAAGCCCAGAGTGGGGCACCTCTTGCTCAGGTATGAGAGGTGTTCTGAGAAATGTGCAACATTCGTATGAAGGAGAACTACAACATTTAAATAAAGGTCATAAACAGAAAAGACTTCAAAGGAGAGATATGCCGCGGTCCAGGCTGAGAAAACTTAGTATCTAAAAGATGCCATTTCTTTCTAAATTAACCTATAAATTCAGTGCAATCATGAACATTGGTCCAATTGATGTGTTTTTTTTTTTTTTAAGATGGTTTATTTATTTATTTATTTGACAGACAGAGAGAGAGAGATCACAAGTAGGCAGAGAGGCAGGCCGAGAGAGAGGAGGAAGCAGGCTCCCCGCCAAGCAGAGAGCCCGATGTGGGCCTCGATCCCAGGACCCTGAGATCATGACCTGAGCCGAAGGCAGAGGCTTTAACCCACTGAGCCACCCAGGCGCCCTCCAATTGATGTTTTATGGATCTTGCCAAACTGATTTTATATTCATCTTGGAAAATAAAAATACATATGAATTGTTTTGTAAAAATGGACAGAAAGGAACAATGAGAGGTTGCTCTATCAGATATTAAAATATGCTATAATGCGCAAAGAGACTATAGTAATGAAAATGGACAAATAGATCAATGAAAGAGACTAGAGAGTCAAGACATTTAGTAGATGGGAAAAGTGGCATTTCAAATTATAAAGAATACAATTGACTATGCATTAAGTGATACCAGCATAATTTATTGCACATTAGGAAAAAATTAAGTTCATGTTCTAATTGATACCATACCGATACAATAAATTCCAGATGGAGTTAAGAACTTAATGTCAGTAATAACATTGAATATTATAGCAGGTTTTAAAAAGAAAATGTAAGAAGATATTTTTATCATGGGGTGGATAAGGTCAATTAGCAAGATTCAAATGAGGTATCCATTAATAAAAGGAAGAAACATTTAAATATTGCAATCAAGAAATTTTATAAGAAATTATATAATTTAAGTATGTTAATAGATTTGTGAGCTAAGTAAGTGAAGAAAGAAAGTGACAGATTGGGAGAAATATTTGCAACATATATGACAAAGGATTCATATCCAAGCTTTGCAGGGGGAAAAAATCTCTTACGGAAAAGGGAAAGAATCTGTTATGAAGAAGAAATTTAAATGACAATTGCAAATATGAAAATGTATACAATCTCAAGTAGTTACCAATGAAAGCAATATTAAAGCAATATTTTTTTGTCCACTGGATTGGTAAAATTTTTCCACTTTTGCTGGAATCTGATAGGATAATAGGGCATCTTTGAAAAGAAATTTCTCAGTTTCCTATCAAAATATAAAATATGCGTACTTGGACCCAGCATATGTGTGCATACAGAGAGACAGACAGAGATGTTTAGTGGTCTGTACGCACTGACATGGTCTCCAAGGTATTGTTCAGTGAGAAAAAAAAGTTGCTAAACAATTGTTACTGTATGATCTCAATAACATAACCAAACAAACCTCTAACTACATATATATGTAAATCCGCAGGGAACACATCGTAAAGATTCACATCAAACCCATGAAAATGTTTACTTCAGGAAGGAGGATGGAATGGGGGGAGAGGAATGTGAATGGAGTACTTGAGCAGTTACTTTCAGTACTTGTAAATAACTAGACTCATTCCCGATGGAAATGTGTTTGTGTGTTACTTGTGTAATTTTTTAGCATAATAAAATTTTTAATATTAAATAAAACTAGGTAATGAGAAGGCAAAGGCCAGGGGACTGCTGTTTCTCATTATAAGCCTTTGAATAATATTTTATTTTTAAAACTATGCACATGTTTTAATTTGTTGGGAGAAAATAAGTCAAAGTAAAGGATTAAAAAATACATTTAAAATACACTTTTAGGGGCACCTGGGTGGCTCAGTTGGTTGAGCGACTGCCTTCAGCCCAGGTCAAGATCCCGGAGACCCAGGATCGAGTCCCACATCAGGCTCCCTGCTCGGCAGGAAGCCTGCTTCTCCCTCTCTCACTCCCCCTGCTTGTGTTCCCTCTCTGGCTGTGTTTCTCTCTGTCAAATAAATAAAATCTTTTAAAAAAATACACTTTTAGGAATGCCTGGGTGGCTCATTCAGTTCAGCCCCCAACTCTTGGTTTCTGTCTAGGTCATGATGTCTCAGAGTTGGTTGTGGGATTGAGCCCCCCATACCAGGCTGCATGCTCAACTAGCAGTCTGCTTGTCCCTCTCCCTCCCTCTCTGTCCCTCCCCACCACTCCTGTCCCCCACCTCTCTCCCTACCCCCCACCCACCCCACTCGTTCCTTTGCTGCTCACAGGAGCAGGCACTTTCTCTCTCTCTAAATGAATAAATGCAATCTTTAAAAATATATGTTTTGTGTGTGTGTGTGTGTGTGTGTGTGTGTGTGTGTGTGTGTGTTTATTCAAGGCCTCAGTAATGAGCTGCAGGGCTGGCCTTCCAGTCGAGGTTGTGTTAATAGCTTCTGAAGAAATAAATGGAAAAGAAAAAGGTTTAATCTATTAATACATTATAATTAAGTACTACTTTAGCTTTTACCTGTATTAAGGGAAAGATGATTATGGTACCATAATAATTGATGTAATAGTCTCTAAGTACTAATCTATTTTAAAGGTTTTAAATAAAGACCTTATCTTAAAAATCACTTCAAATGCTTCTTCCTTAGTCCTCTGAATTTGGCGCCCAAACTGGTACAGTTGGGGTTAGCTTTGTGTTACCCTGCCTCGGTTAATTTTCAAGAATGTTTCTTTGGCATGATTTGTTAGCAGCTGTCTACTTTAAACATATCATCTGTTAATTTATATCTTACTTCGGGTTCATCAGATTTAGATCAGAAAGAGAACAGCTATCTGTTTTGGTTTTAAGTTTGTGTATTTTTCTATGTATGAGGACATTCTTGTTTCTACGGATCTTTATTTACAGATCAGCATGTGTTCTTGGAAGTCCCTGAATATAAGACCACATGGTTTTGATTTTCCATTTTTATAGAAGTTTTTCATTTTTCAGTTTCTGTAATATGGACAGATAGTTAATGACAAATTACCCCATCTTTATTTTTACAGTGTCTGAAGCTAGTTTATTCCTGACATTTAAAAATTAAAATAAACCAAAGAGCAAGAACTTATCAATCTTACCTTCAAAGATAATATCTTTGTTATCATTTTAAACCCCTTCGACCAGAGCGCACAATGCAAAGGAAGTTGGAATTGAGTGTTTAAGATACGTGTGTAGTCATTGGCTGGGAAACTCCAGAGTGATAGTTACTGACCACTTTAGACTTTGGGGCTTGTAACAAAAACAATGTCTACTATTTAGTGAGCATGTATGGTGTGCCAAGTTCTTTTCTGTAGATATTCACTGGCTCTTAAAACAACCCTCTGAAGTACTACTATTATCCCCATATATATAAGACAAAACTAAGGCTCGAAAAAGCTGAAAAGATTCACCCAAAATTATAACGTAGGATACAGTAGAGGCAGGATTTGGTCCCAGAGCTTAACCTCGCCAGTACAGGTTTCTTCTAGACTCAGACACCAGAGAGTCGAGATGACGACCCCTGGGAGATACCGAACTGTGAGCTTTTCTGGCAACCACTAGCATCTAAAAAACTGCCTTGCTCCTTGAAAAAGGAATTTGTTTGCCATCTTATGAGTGTAACTGATTAATGTGATCAACTAATCATTTAAATTATATTATTTACCATATTTTTATTATATAGTATTACATTTATATTATTACCTTATATAGTAGATTTATTATATATTATTGTATCTTATTTATATATTAACTAATTAAATTATCATGTATTATGACATGCATATTAGATATTATAAATGAAATAAATAGATTATTATTAATTAAACGAATTGATCACATCAATTCATTTGATTAGGTTTTCCTTCTTTCCCTGACCTCTGCAAAGCTTAGAATCAAAACCCCATTTCAACTCCAGCAATTGCTTGGGGGCATTTCCATGTGATGATCTCATTACTGGTCATTGAACATCTCTGCCTTAGTCAATTCAGACTGTTATAACAAAAATACCAATAGAGTAGACAGTTAAGATATGAGCAGAGAACAAATGCTTTCCGACTGATGAAAGGGTGGAGGACAAACTCTAAACAGTAGGGACAGAACCCAGGGGATATGCATTTGTTCTTTGCTATGACCACTGCCCTAAAGTAACCTATAGCTGTATTATAATACATTCAATTGTGGCTTAACACCCCCCGCCCCCGCATCAACCGACAGAGAATGCCTGCCATGAATGGTCTGACAAGGACCATATAGGGCCAAGAACTTTCCCTCCCAACCGGTAGGCAGAGTCCCTTAGATGATTGGCTGAGACTTTAGACACTGCCCTACCTTCTGACCCACAGTCTATTTAAACGTGAAAAGAAAAGACAACCCCCATACGCCCTCCCACCCTGGACAGCTGTCACCTCTGGGCCTGCCCACTGTCCTATCCCAAGAGCATACTTTTGCTCCAACTGCTATTAAATGCTTGCTTAAGAGTTTGGCTCTGGATTCTTTCTTGGCCAAACTCGAGAACAGAGACAAGGGAACGGGCCTTCCAGTTGACAATACTATATAAATTGGCGTAAATAGCAAACATTTGTTTCTCATGGTTCTGGAGGCTGGGAAGTTCAAGATCATGGAACCAACAGATTCAGTTTCTGGTGAGAATTCGCTTGTGTCCTTACATGGAGGAAGGGGCCTCTTTTTTATTTTTATTTTTATTTTTTTTTATTGTTACTGAATTTTTTTTCCAGTGTTCCAAGATTCATTCCCCGCTCCCCACACCCAGTGCTCCACGCTTTAGGTGTCCCCAGTACCCACCACCAGGCTCTCCCATCCCTCCACCCCCCTCCCTCCAAGTCCCTCAGTTTGTTTCTGTGTCCAAAGTCTCTGTTGTTTCGTTTTCCTCCCTAGATTACCCTAGTTCCCATTTACTTTCCTTCTCCCACTGTCCTCCAGTTTACCCCTCATGCACCGCAGGTAAGTGAAACCATGCGATACTTGACTTTCTCTTCTTGGCTTATTTCACTCAGCATAATCTGGAAGGGGCCTCTTTTATGAAGGCACTAAGCCCACTCATGAGGGCGCTACTCTCCTGACCTAATCACCTCTCAAGGGCTCCACCTCCAAATACCACCACATTGGGAATTAGGTTTGGACATAGGAATTTGGGGGAAACACAAATATTCACTCTATAGCATTCTCCTGGCCCCCCCAAATTCATGTCTTTTTTACATGCAAAATGCATTCCAGTGCAAAGTCTTAAGTCATTCTAGCATCAATTCTAAAATCTAAATTCAAAGTTTCATCTAAAACCATCTAAATCACAACTGAGCCAGTTCCTCTCCAGCTATGAACCTGTGAAACCAAATTCCTCTCCAGCTATGAACCTGTGAAACCAAACACATTATAGGTCTCCAAAATTCAGTAGTGGGACAGGCATGTCCATTCCACCAGGGAGAAATAGCAAAGAAGAAAGGGGTGACAGCACCAAAGTTTGCCATCTGTGCCTCTGAAGGGGCAGCTACCATGGCCCTCAGTGCCCTGGGGTCCACCAAAGCAACACCTGTCGTGGCCAAGGAATGAGGCATCAGAGTGTACAAAGGGAAACCCGAGACTTCCTTCTGATATCCCCACTGCCCCCTCCTCCCAAGGAATCTTGTACTCTGAGCCTGTTAATGGGAGTGACAACTTAACTCAACTGAATTGTCTCTAGGGTCATTCTCCCATTGTCTTGAAGAATGCTCCTGGCTTCTGCTGAAATGGCTTGTTCATACTACCCTTATCAATGGTTGCTTGACCACACCCTTAGTGTGCTCCCTGGAACTTTCTCATTCCTTTCAGTAGGGGTAGGCACAGAATTTCCCCCCCAAAAATTTTAAGGAGTCTCCAAGCCCAATGCAGGGCTCAAACTCATGACCCAGGGGATCAAGACCAGAACTGAGATCGAGAGACTGACATTCAACCCACTGAGCCACCCAGGCGTCCCTTCGAATCTTTTTAAGTTATGCTCTTTCTTTGTTTCTTTGCTTTTGTTGGTTTTTGGGTTTTTGCTCAACAATTCCATATTTAATTCATTTCTTTCTCCTCAATATTTACTATAAGCATTCAGGAGGAATCAGGTTGCTTCTTCAACACTTTGCTTAGAAATTTCCTCAACCAAATATCCAATTCATTGAATGCAAGCTCTATTTTCCACTAACACCAGGGCACAAACACAATCCCAATATCTTTGCCACTTTAAAACCAGAATGGCCTTTCCTCCATTGTCCAATACCATGCTCCTCATTTCCATCTGAGACATCATCAGAATGCCCTTCATTGTCCATATTTCCACCAACATTCTGCTCAGTTTCACTGAAACCTTTTTGCCATGCCCTCCTGCCTATAAGGACCTTCCATTTTGAACAACTCCTGGGATGGAGTAGGGTGCTACTGCTATCCACTGGGTAGAAGCCAGGAAATACTGCTAACCATCCTACAAGGCATAGGACAGCCCCCTACCACAAGGAATTATCCAGCTCCAAATGTAAATAGTGCCACAGTTGGGAAACCGTGGGTACAGCCACACTAACTCTGGATTGAACTGGAAGATATAGAAACTGAAGACGAAACAGTCCAACTAGAACAGTAAAGCTAGAACAATGAAGTAAGAATGAAGTAAGGATTGCTACAAAGCAGTGACTTAGAGGTAGCATTCTGATCGCAAGTGAGAATTCAGAGCTCACTTTCCTCAGCAGTTTTGTTAGATTGAGTACATTTGGCAGGGGAGGGAGAGTAAAGGAAGAGGGAGAGAGAGAGAGCATCTTAAGCAGGTTCCACATACAGCACAGAGCCAGACCCAGGGCTCAGTCTCACAACCCCAAGAGCATGCCCCTGAGATCATAACCTGGGCAGAAATCCAGAGTTGGATGCTTAACCGACTGAGCCACATAGCCTCCACCCAGATTAAGTACATTTTACTTGTACAAATCAGAGAGTGGACGAGAGCCCTAAATCTCCACCAAATCCCACCCTTTTCACAACACTCCTGAACCAGGAAGTTAAAATAGCTCTCAACTTGGATTTTTAATTCCTAGGGCTTTATCAGAGGTTCTGAAGGGACTCTGAATCTGAAGACTGGCATTCTCATCTCTCTGTCTGTATGACTTCAGGCAAGTCAGTTTTCCTCACTAGGTGTTGGTTGCCTCCTTTGTAAGTAAAGAAATCTGGTTGCAATTTCTAAGGCTCTTTTCAAATCTAATAGTTGCGAGGCTCTGATTTCATTAACTGGGAATAGAACAGAATAAAGCCTGGGAACATGTTTTTGGTGATTTACTTGGACAAAGAATTTCTGGACGTGGTCAGTCTTGAAAATAATCATCCTACAAGATGGATGAAAAGGGACTAACCTTGTCTACTTTTATCCTGGCAGATACAGGGATCCCCTGTTGAGGATTTTATAGAGAGAACAAACCAAGTTGGATTAATTGTTCTTCCTGCTATGGACTCCCATGGGATAAAGCCTTTGGTGATTATAACACAGAGTAATTTCAGAACTTTCTCAGGTGCCACACATTTACCTGCTGTTTAAAATGAATAATATAATTCAATGACTAGATCAAGAGGGTTTGGGGGTTTTTTTGTAATTGTTTCACCATGTTTAATACATCTAGAGAAAGGCCCATAAAGAAAGACTTGTAAAAAAAAAAGAGCTATTCCCAGGCTACTTCTCACTAGAGACCATCTTTATCATCATCTCCCTGCTTGCGGGGTGAGTCATGGACTCACTCTTTGGACCAGGGCCTTATTTAGGGTGTGACATGTTTAGCAGAAAAGATTTTTATGAGGGGCGTCTGGATGGCTCAGTCGGTGAAGCATCTGCCTTTGGCTCAGGTCATGATCTCGGAGTCCTGGGATGGAGTCCCACGTGGGGCTCCCTGCTCAGCAGGGGGCCTGCTTCTCCCTTCCCCCCCTCCCTGCTCCCCACTCGTGCCCTCTCTCTCCAGCTCTGTTTCTCTCAAAAAGAAAGAAAGAAAGAAAGAAAGAAAGAAAGAAAGAAAGAAAGAAAGAAAGAAAGAAAAGAAAAGAGGAAAAAGGAAAAAAGAAAGAAAGATTTTATGAGAAAGTTGAAGGGTTCAATATTTCAATATCGTACCCTAGGAGAACAGAAAGGAGACCATTAATCTCTCTTTTTTGTTAATATTTTATTTATTTATTTGACAGAGAGAGAGAGAGCAAAAGTAGGCAGAGAGGCAGGCAGAGAGGAGGAAGCAGGCTCCCTGCTGAGCAGAGAGCCAGATGTGGGCCTTGATCCCAGGACCCTGAGATCATGACCTGAGCTGCAGGCAGAGGCTTAACCCACTGAGCCACCCAGGTGCCCCAAGACCATTTATCTCTTGTCACTGGTGCCTAAAACTCTATTCAAAGTCAAATATTTAAGGAAGGTTTAGGGGAAAACTCAGGATTGGTGTTAGATATGGAAAGCCCAAGACACCGTGTATGGTGGTATAGGTTGCTCAGTGCACGGGGGCATTGTCATAGAGAGCAAGCAGAAGCTAAGACCCTAAGTCTTCCCTCTGTTCATCAAGCCATGCACCTGGGCAGAAGGCTGTGTCTGTTGGGAGGGGGTTCTTTTCTGATTCAAATGAAGTCACCATATGCCATTAGGTGAGAGAAATGTGTAAATTCTGGAAATTGCCCCATCGATAAACTTCATGCAGGCAAATAGATGTAGACTTTACCTGTAAACCCCCTGGATGCAAAAATCATAACAAAAAATTTGCTTCTGAATAGTAGAAAGGCAAAAGGTAAGCTAAGGATATGTAGGGGAAGATTCTGAGGGAATGAAGCAAATAATTTGGCAAAGTCCTGCTTCAGCCCTTGAAGCAATAATGAAGTTTATAGAAAGGTGCACACACTGTATGGCCCAGGAGGTCATCAATTTGGGTATCATACATTCTGTTTTTAAGAGAGACAAATAATACAGAAATAAAGAGATCCTTATTCCAAAAAGCAAGTTTTGGGGGCGCCGGGATGCCTTAGTCAGTTAAGTGTCTGCTTTTAGCCCAGGTCATGGTCCCAGGGTCCTGGGATCGAGCCCCACATTGGGTTCTCTGCTCAGTGAGGAGTCTGCTTCTCCCTCTGCCTCTGCCTGCCGTTCTCCCTGCTTGTGCTCTCTCTATCTCTCTCTCTTGCTCCCTTTCTCTCTCAAATAAATAAAATCTTTCAAAAAATAAAAAATAAGAAGCAAATTTTGGGCATGTCATCAGGTTATTACATCCTTAAACTAACTCCTCACATCTGCTACACAGAGTTCACACTTATAATGATAAGCATAAGAAACTAGGGGGTGTCTTCTAAATCACCGAAGACAGAAATTGAGATACCTGGGAGGCTTTGTCAATTGGGCATCTCCCTTGGGCTCAGGTGGTGATCCCAGGGTCCTGGGATCAAGTCCTGGGTGAGGTTCCTTGCTCACCGGGGAGCCTGCTTCTCCCTCTCTCTGTATCACTCCCCACGCTTATGTGTGCTCTCTCTCTCTCTCTCTCTCTCTGACAAGTAGATAAAATCTTTAAAAAGTAAATCGCAAAGACAAGTAAGTTTTATATCAGGCCCAGCTTATGACGACTAATAACCTAAGAGTGAGATACATACCAACTCAGCATTGACAAGAGAACAAGTACCCATGGCCATTCTGCAGAATGAGTAAGCCATACTGAAGATCAGAGTAATGTCTAACTACACACACAGTTCCCCAACTTACGCTAGTGATTTACAGTACGATTCTCTTCCGTAATGCTGGGGCAGCAGGAGCCTGCCGCAGCTCCCAGACAGCCACGCGATTGCGAGGGTAAACAATGGACACGCTGACAACCATCCCACACCCGTACGACCATCTGTTTTTTACTGGTGGCACAGTATTCAGTAAATTACATGAGATAGTCAACGCTTTATCATAACATATGCTTTGCTTTAGATGCTTTTGCCCAACTGCAGGCTCGTGTAAGTGTTCTGAGCACGTTTAAGGGAGGCTAGGCTAAGCTGTGATCTTCAGGAGGCTAAGTGTAGTACATTTGCAACTTACGATATTTTCAGCTTCTGATGGGTTTGTCAGGACGTAACCCCATATGAGTTGAGGACGAGCTCAATTATAACCTTAGGTTTAAAAGGTTTTTCAAATGAGATGATTCTAATTACTGATTTTTTTCCATCTAAGAAATTATAGGTATTCTTCAGCAAGTAGCTTAGTAATTTCAGAAAAAAACTTGTTAAATGAAAGATATGGTGAAATATTGAAATAACCTTCTCCGACTTAATTTGAATGAAAAGTCTGATTACTTTTAAGCCATTACACAGCAGATCCATATTCTCCCATGTTTATATCCTTCTAAACAAGCAGAAAATTCAGATCACACAGTCAGCTAGCTCTCTATTTGCATTCTTGATTGGCGTGATGAGGGCTGCATTGCGGTCTGTGAATATCGTGTATTACATGAAAGTGAAAAGGAGTCTGCCCAAACCTACAGGCCGTGGTAGGCAATCAAGCAACATAAAGGAGATGAATTGCAAGTCCTTTGAGAACAGAATCATTATGAGCTTAACAAGCATCATTCTCCGTTATATCTATTTTAGTGGTATTAGTATGATAGTCATTGTTGTGATAGCTTGAGATTTACAAGGATGATAAATATTTCAGAGTGACATCGGAATAATCGCAAGGATTTGTTATGGTGCTTTCTATTCAATAGTCTATCTTCTGCAGGTGGACAAAAGAGGGGTATTTTTTTGAGCCGAGCCAAGTGTAGAAAGAAAAATCAACATAATTAAATGCAAAGAGGGTCAATGGAATTATAGAATGTCAGAGCTGAAGAGAACCTTAAATATCAGCCAGTCTATTATTTCTGCAAATATTTTACCCACCTGCTCCTATGGTAAAGAAAAGGTATTATATAGCCCCAGCAGCCGGGGAGTACAGTCCTCAGAGGCCAGGAGTGGATTTAAAATATGTTTTTGACACTTGATCTTAGCCAAAACGCTGAGAAGCGATGAAATGCCTTTTTTGAAATGGGCCACTTTATCCTAGCGTTTACTTTGCCTCTGAGTCTCAATTTCCTCAGATGGAAAATGGTGATTATAACAATGTTTACCCCATGAGCTGGATTTTAAGACTAAATGAGACTTATGTAGGGAACAGCGAGCATAGTACCTGCCACATAGTTAGTACTCTCTTAATAGGCAATGTTCTGGATTTTGAACACAGAAAAACCTAATTGTGCTTTCCATTTCTTAAGAATATGAAGGATGGGGGTGGGGCGTGGAGATTGATTGAAGATACTGGCAAGAGGGTATAGTGATGGATCCAGGACATGGGGATTTACTCATATAAGTCCCATACAAGATTACAGCAAGAAGTGACCTTGGACTTCAGTTACCAAGCTATTTAATCTGGGCACAGGTACCCCTTGGCAATGTGTTGGAAATGACTTTAAACCGTAGGGTAAACATGAGGTACCTTCTGGATTAGGGATTTTATTAGCTATTGAGGGACAGGGAGTTGTCAAAAACAAACTTATATTTGGGCACCTGGGTGGCTCAGTTGGTGAAGCCTCTGCCTTCAGCTCAGGTCATGATCTCAGGGTCCTGGGACGGAGCCCTGTGTCAGCCTCCCTGCTCAGTGGGTGGTCTGCTTCTCCCTCTGCCCCTCCTCCTGCTTGTGTTGTCTTTCCTTCTCTCTCTCTCTAATAAATAAACAGTCTTTTAAAAAATAAAAAATAAACATTTTGGTTTTTAAAAACCAAAAAAGATTTTTTTACACGAGTAAAATTTTTTACACGCATCTTTAAGGTAATACACGAGCCTTCAAAGAAATGTCTCACCGGCAGGAATCCATCCTGGAAGAGAACATAGGCAGTAACCTCTTTGACATCAGCCACAGCAACTTCTTTCAAGACACGTCTCCAAAAGCAAAGGAGACAAAAGCGAAAATGAACTTCTGGGAGTTCATCAAAGTAAAAAGCTTCTGTACAGCAAAGGAAACAGTCAACAAAACAAAGAGGCAACCCACGGAATGGGAGAAGATATTTGCAAATGACACTACAGACAAAGGGCTGGTATCCAAGATCTATAAAGAACTACTCAAACTCAACGTCCAAAAAGAAGATGAACACATCAAAAAATGGACAAGGGACATGAAGAGATACTTCTCCACAGAAGATATACAAATGGCTAACAGACACAAAAAATGTTCGTCACTAGCTATCAGGGAAATTCAAATCAAAACCACACTGAGATACCACCTTACACCAGTCAGAATGGCCAAAATTAACAAGTCAGCAAACAACAAGTGTTGGAGAGGCTGCGGAGAAAGGGGAACCTTCCACTTACACTGTTGGTGGGAATGTAAACTGGTGCAGCCGCTTTAGAAAAACAGTGTGAAGATTCCTTAAAAAATTAAAAATAGAGCTACCCTATGACCCTGCAATTGCAGTACTGGGCATTTACCCCAAAGATACAGATGTAGTGAAAAGAAGAGCCATATGCACCCCAATGTTCATCGCAGCAATGGCCACAATCGCCAAACTGTGGAAAGAGCCAAGGTGCCCATCAACAGATGAATGGATAAAGAAGATGTGGTCCATATATACAATGGAATACTATGCCTCCATCAGAAAGGATGAATATCCAACTTTTGTAGCAACATGGGGTGGATTGGAAGAGATTATGCTGAGTGAAATAAGCCAAGTAGAGAAAGTCAAGTATCACATGGTTTCACTTACTTGTGGTGCATAAGGGGTAATATAGAGGACAGTAGGAGAAGGAAAGTAAATGGGAAGTAGGGTAATTCAGGGAGAGAAATGAAACATGAGAGACTTTGGACTCAGAAACAAACTGAGGGTCTTGGATGGAAAATCCTGGTGGTGGGTACTGAGGGCACGTATTGCATGGAGCACTGGGTGTGGGGCATAAATAATGAATCTTGGAACACTGAAAAATAAAAAAAGAAATGTCTCACTCCCTCTTCTGGGGGCTGAGTTTATATTGCAGGATTGCTAGGATTGTTAGAAATATATCATTAGAAAGTAGGAAACATATGGAAGACCATTCACAAACCCATTTGTCACTCTTCTTTCCTATAGGCTCATTCAGAAGAAACCCCTTAGTTCTAAGCTTCCTGAAGCATGAATCTTTCTCATTTCAAGTTTTATTCTCAGCTCTTTGTTCAGTGTTTGGAACACAGTGGAATGGTTGAATGATGGATCACTGTATGCTTGAGAAGGACAGGAGAATGAAGTGATGCATTTTGGGATTTCTTTCTTGTTATCCAGAGGCTCAGTAAGAGGGCTAAATTGATTCACAAAAAGGTCAACTAAAGAAAGTTCTAATCTGGACATAGCTATAATCAACCTGAGCATATGGGCTAGGGAAAAAAGGGTATCAGTACCCATCCTCCAGTCCCACACTATCCCATCCCTACAGCATGCTCCCCAAAGCAGAAAAGGCAAGATCTTAACAATTTGAGGCCAGTCATTAATCTGTTTCTAAAGTTAGAACCATCATGGGGCAAAGAAGAGGGGGCAGTGTCTCTCCCTGGATCACAAGTAATGCTTTCCCAGGAGTGCAGCTAGCTGGAATGTCATGAGGCCTTGCCCAGCCCCCAAAGAAATATTTACGTTGCCAAACAAGAGGCAAGAAAGAAGTGTGTGTGTGTGTGTGTGTGTGTGTGTGTGTGTGTGTATAAGCAGAAGTATGCGAGTGTGTCGTATGCACGCTATTACTGGAGTTCTTCATTAAGACCATTTCAAGTCTATCTTCCAACCATCTTAGCACACATGTGACCTTAACCTTCTCTGAGCCTCGGCGTCCTCGTTAGTATTGAATTTCAGATACATTGAATTTGAACATGGTCATCAAAACTAGACAATGTCCATGGAGCTTTATGTAAACTGTAAAGAGCTATATGAGTGCTAGAGGGAGTATTTGTAATCTACACATACAGGTCGTAGGAGAACAAGCAGCAGTCAAGCACGCTGGCAAACCATTTTCCCATTTGTGATTATTATTCTAGTTAACAGGGCCAGCACAAACTGCCTTGTGGAAACTGACAAAGACTATGGTCTAGGAGGAAAGTGTCATTCTTGTCCACTTACTCATGTAGCTTCAGCCTGGGGTCTCAAGCACCAGAGATTCCGTAAGGGTGAAGAGGCTTACTTCCTCTTCATCCATGTACCTGGGCCACTCCTGCTGGGGACCAGGAGACAGTGACAAGACTGCCACTCGATAGGAGGCAAGAGCCCAAGCCTTGGTTCTTGCTACAGACTGACATCCAGCAGCTCGTTAATTACATATTTCCATTAATGGGATGAAGCTTAGTGTCTTTCTGGATGACAGTCTCCTGTTCAATGCCTCTATGTCTTGTTTTGTTCTGCCCTCCTTAGCAACCCAGCGACTGTTCTGACACACTTCTTCGCTAGTCTTGAAGCTTAAAAAAAAAAAAAAAAGGTTGTTCCTGAACAGCCATTGCTGCACTTGAATTTTTTTAAAATAAAAAGTTTGAAAAAGAATGACATTAACCAGAAACATATAGAAACGGCAGCTCTTTTCTGTGGCAGCTTACTTTTTAAAGCTTCATTGCATCAGAATAGGATTGCTTTCTGTCTGTGGAGCAGAAATCAAAGGACAGTGCTGCATACACATCCCAGGCTTTCTTCTAGGGCCTTTCTTTAGCAAGAAGACTGCATATGGCCAGCTGGACTTCTCCAGAAGGACCCGATTACATGTCACAGAGTTATTTTCTACATAGAAAAATATATGAGATGGCAGGGACAAAACCCACAAGCTAGGGAGAGACTGAGGAAGATGGAGACTGGAGAAAATGAAGTTTCCTGATTTTTTTCAGGGTCAATAACTGCGAACTATGCCTAGCAGGTACCCGCTATTCCCTGCCTGCCCTATGGCTCTCTGTATAACATAACAGTTTGCTTCCTTAAAGCCAGCAGGAAAGCAATTCTATGGACTCAAACCTCTCCCTCTGGGAAGACCTAGACCTTCTTTAAAAGATCTTGCCTGATTAGGTCAGGCCCATCCAAAAAACTTTCCCTTTCGATTAGTTCAAAGTAATGATTTGGGACCTTAATTGCATCTGCAAATTTCCTTCACCTTTGCCATAGACCATAACTTAATCATGGGAGGAAGAACACTTTATATAGTCACGAGTCCTCCCACATTCAAGGAGAGGAGATGACACAGCATGTATGCCACGGGGCAGGAGTACTAGGGGCTGTCTTAGAGTTCTGCCTACTGTAGCTCATTGAAAGACAACTTCCTGTCCCCCTACTTCTTTTTGCCCATACTAAATGATCCATAAGGACATTTCTTTATGAAGTCTGCAAATGAGAACTGAGATCTTTTAAGCATTTCTTTATGAATTTTTATCTTACTTAATCAAGTTTTAAAACCATTTCCAGGACTATTTTGGTCCCACATGTCTCCCTCTATAAAACTAAAGCTTTCAGACCCCAGGTCTCCAAATTTTCAAAGGGTGATTTTGCAAACACATAGAGCTGACTTCTCTGGACTTCCTTTGGCAAGGACATTACATCTGGTGAGGTGGAGTTGTCCAGAAGGGTCTGCTTTCATGCCTCCCAGAGTTCTTTTCTTTTAATATATTTATTTACTTATGAGAGAGAAAGAGAGCATGAACGGGGTGCAGGGCAGAGTGAGAAGCAGACTCTCCACTGAGTGCAGAGCCTGACGCCCCGCTCCATCCCAGGACCTGGAGATCATGACCTGAGCCGAAGTCGGATACTTAACCTACTGAGCCACCCAGGCGCCCCTCATGGAGTTCTTTTCTATGTAGAAAAATATAAGTGATGGCAGTCCCAGAAACCGTCATCTCAGGAGAAATGGAGGCGGGTGGAGACTGGGGAAGTGGAGAGGGACCATACCATACTAAGGCATAGAGGACCTCGCTGGGGAGTGGCCAGCGCAAGTGGCATGTAGTTAGCAAATGGTCACTGTCTAGGGCTCAAGAGTCTTAAAAATCCATCTTGGTTTTTTTTTTTTTAAGATTTTATTTATGTATTTGGTAGAGAGAAACACAGCTAGAGAGGGAACACAAGCAGGGGGAGTGAGAGAGGGAGAAGCAGGCCTCCCGCCGTGCAGGGAGCCCGATGTGGGGCTCGATCCCGGGTCTCCGGGATCATGATCATGACCTGAGCCGACGGCAGTTGCTGAACCAACTGAGCCACCCAGGCGCCCCCCTCAGGGGGTTGTTTTTAAAAGGTACGCAGCAGGCAAGGCCGCCAGCTGTCATCTCTTCTGGGGAAATTTCAGGCATCCAATATTCATTTTGCACATGATATACTGATGCCCCTTTTTTCTGTCTCATTGGATATCAGTACTGAGCCCGACACACACATGTGTGCACAGACAGGGGAGACTCGGAAGCACCTAGAGATTCAGCCTAGACCTGAATGTAGATTCCAACTCTCTAGCTAAGTGACCTCAGTTAAGATATTTTGCCTCTCTGTATGTATTTCACTTCCTCTGACTCTAAAACGGGAATGAATAAGCTAATTTCCCAGGTGGCTATGAAGGACGAAGGAGATACCAGAGAAAGGCTCTAATATGCCACTAGCACAATAGCACGTGAAAACCATTCCCATGTATAAGTAATATTACTCTTGTCATTTTTATCACTCGAACATACCTTTTTTATTTTTTAAATTTTATTTAAATTCAATTAACCTACAGTGACAAAAATCCTTTTTGGAGAAAGCTCAGAGAGAGCTCATATCTTGAGAAGAGCAGGTGCTTATGTTGGGGGTACCCTGGGACAGAGGGCAGATGATAGAAAAGATGATTTGAGGGGCACCTGGCTGGCTCAGTCAGAAAAGCATGCTAGTCTTGATCTTGGGGTTCAGAGTTCAAACCCCACATTGGGCCTAGAGCTTAGTTAAAAAATTAAAAAATAAAACTCTTCTTTAGAACAAACAGATGAATTGACATAAAATGAGGACACTTTTGTCTTTTTTGTTGCTTCAATAATATATGGCCAGCATCCTGACTCCCTACAGCAAAAAATCATCACCGTTTAATGATAAAGTGCTGGTGTACTTATACCATTAGTATCACTGATTAAAGGGCTTGTTCTTATCATCATAAATGTCAAGATCCTGATGATTTTTTTAAAACTCCACACACATCTCTTACCTGCCTTATGCCAAGGGGGAAGGAAGCATCTAGAATAAGAAAGCAGACTTTTTTTTTAAAAAGGGGGGGGACAGAAAGACCAGATTTTTTTCCCCCAGTCAGTCCTAATCCTAACAATTTCCTTTGCTTTAATTGCAATTTTGTTTGGTCTCTTTCTTTGATTTTCCCCATTGAAATACATAATGAAATGCGACACATCCTCACGGTGAGCTCTGTTGCAGGGGACCTGCTCATTAGTTCACTGGAGGTCATGGGTATTTGTAGCTAATTTACATGGCCGATATGGCAGAGACGTTTCAAATTGGATGGAGACATCAACCACCAGCCCCAGCCAGATGGCTACAGAAATGGAAGGAGAAATGAAACCTGCATTTGCTTTTGCCTGTTCTTTTGCCCATTGATTCCTTCATGTACACTTATCCCCAAACGAGTCTCTAAAATCACACCAGTAGACAAAATCATTTAAAAATATATTGGGAAAAAATATTTTGGGAAATACTTTGTTGCCACTGTCCTTTGTATAAAGGAGGGGTCAACAAGGACTGGGGAGAGACAGACCTTCTCTTTCCATAGAATCTAGCAAGCACCCCCAAGGAATAAAATGACCTTCAGCTTGCTGATGAGTGACAGAATTCCTTCACTGAATTTAATCAGTGCATCACATTCCTCCCATTGTCCCACAAGAATACCTCTGTGCCGTAGGACTTCATCATGAAGACCACTGTTCCTCATGATCTCTCTGGCCGCCGACAACCTGACATCCCCATGGTTTTCATTTTAGATGCAGATGAACTCTCATAGTGGGGGAAACCCTCTCTGTGAGTTTTCCAAGTTTATGACTTTTAGGAAGAAAAGAGTCAAACTGGTAGGCAGGCCTGAATTGTGCTAAGTGCTACTCCACCTCAAAAGGGCTGCTGAGAATTTGACAGCACTCTTTTTCTAAAAAAAAATATTTTATTTATTTATTTGGCAGAGAGAAACACAGCTGGAAAGGGAACACAGCAGAGGGAGTGAGAGAGGGAGAAGCAGGCTTCCCGCCAAGCAGGGAGCCCGATGTGGGGCTCAATCCCAGGTCTCCAGGATCATGACCTGAGCCGAAGGCAGTTGCTTAACCAACTGAGCCACCCAGGTGCCCCTACAGCACTCTTCTTGACTCTGAGATTTCTCCTTGCTGCCTCTCACTTCCTCTCTCACTAAATGGCAATAAGCTCACCATTATCGGCAAAGCCAAGCAGCTTCCTGATGAGATGACCTTCCAGGTCTTTCCTTATCACCTCAAGTGAAAATGTTACCTTTAACTTCAAGATCAGATCACAATATAACACCCAGCCAGACTGGGCCCTTTATTACACAGCACAGTGTGTGGGCCTCTGGGAAATCCGGGTGAACGCCTTGAGGAGTAGCCAGTAAACTTCTAGGTAATCAATAGTTACCCTCATCTTGTCTAGCCAAGAGAGGTAGAGCAGGGTGGGGGATGAGGAAACTTTGCCCCCAAGGGTCACAGAATATCATATTATTTGGTCCAAACCCATTTACTGTGTAGTGACGAGGCCCAGAGGAGAGAGCTGACATGGTTAAGGTCATGCAGCAAAAGTTAGTGAAAGACTGTTAACAATCAAGGATTAACAACAACAATAGCTAACATTTATTGAGTATTTGCCATGGGTTAATCCTGTCTCAGGAGCGGGTCATGTTTTCTGATGGTTTCTTCTTTAAAACATCCAAGTTGGCTTATATATACCATAAATCAATATAAGTTACTATTATCAAAGTATGGAAGTTGTGATCCTTTTAACCGTCAACTTGAGAAGCAGGATGATATTTCCAAATTATTTAATTGACATAATATTTTAAGAATGACTGTTATCGGGCACCTGGGTGGTTCAGTTGGTTGAATGCCCAACTCTTGATTTCAACTCAGGTTGTGAGCTTAGGGTCCTGGGATTGAGAGCCTGCTTGGGATTCTCTCTCCCTCTCCTTCTACTCCTCCCCTGGCTTGTGTACTCCCTCCCTCACCCAATAAATAAGTAAGTAAATATATAAATAAGACTGGTTGTTATTATAACGGTAATACATGCCCTTGATAAAGGGAAAGCAAGAAGGGAGACAGAGAAAGAGTTTTGGTTTCCTACTTTCTCTCTCCAATTCTTTCTCAACAACTGTCCCACTCCTTAGAGGTAATCATTTTTAAAAGTTTCTTGTGCTTCCTTCCAAAATAAATTGCATGTACAGGTATAGACATTTATGGATGTTCTCTTATGTATATAAATACTGATTAGACATTTCTCCATATCAACACATACAGACAATTCATTTTAATGGCTGCATGAGTATTCCATTACATGAGTGTACTGTAATTTATCTAAACAGCTCCCTTCTATAGAAATTTAGGCTATTTCAGTTTGTTATTTTTTTGGTATTATAAATGATGTAGTGAATTATATGTATATGTTTATGTCATATATGCAATTATCTATAAGAAAAATAACTAAAAATTTCTGAGTCAAAGAGTACTCATCCTTATAACTTTCATAGATCCTGCCAGATTATCCTATAAAAAGACTGCCGAGATTACTCTCTTACCAACAATGTATAAGAATGTCTGGTTTCAGAGGTAGAAGTCAGTGATTCATCAGTCTTATATAATACCCAGTACTCATTACATTACATGCCCTCCCTACTGTCTATCACCCAGTTACCCTAGCCCCCCAGGTACCCCAAATATTGGAGTATATCACATTAAAACGCTGTGCTGAGGGCACCTGGGGGGGCTCAGTGGGTTAAAGCCTCTGCCTTTGGCTCAGGTCATGATCTCAGGGTCCTGGGATCGAGGCCTGCATCGGACTCTCTGCTTAGTGGGGAGCCTGCTTCCTCCTCTCTCTCCCTACTTGTGATCTCCGTCTCTGTCAAATAAACAAATAAAATCTTTATTTAAAAAAAAAACTAAAAAAAAGCTGTGCTGATAGAAAACTGAGATAAATTACACAAGATCTTGTCCTAATAAATTTTCCATCTAATAGGAAAACATAACATATAAACCACAAATTACAAATACAAGCATAAAAGTAAAAGAAATAAATGGATTTTGACTTTGGGGATTGAGAAAAGTCTTCACGGAACAGGAATCATCTAAATCAAGTACTAGAGTATGTGTAGAGAGAGAACCAGTGGAGGACCAAAGAAAAAGCCATCCTAGGCAAGAAAAACACAGCATAAGCAAAGGCCCTGAGCTGTACATGGCCAGACCAAAGGCTGCACTATAGAGTAAGCTTGGGCTGGTGAGCTGGGCAAATATGAAATTTTTCATCATCTAATTTTTATTTTGTGATGACATATAATCATCTTTTGGTAACCAAGAGTCTATTAACCTATGTGTTAGGAAAACATGTTGCAAATATATAAAATGGCCTTGCAAAAATGATGGAAATTACTATGGAGAAATACTACTCTCTGTATCCAGAGGAATTTTTGAGCTTTCAAAATCTGCTTGCACAAAATTTCATTCCTTTCAGAAGATAATAACTAACACTTGAACACTGGATTATTATCTCCACTTCACAGATCAGAAAACTGAGGCCTAGAAAGGTTACAGATTTGGCCAAGGTCAGACTCAGGTTTCAACCATAGGCAGTCTGGCTCTTCACCACTGTTAGCCAGAGTCTGTGCCCTTAACTACTGTTTTATGCTATCTGTTTATGAACCACTGTGGGGGGCTTACTTCCCACATGGTTGACATATGGGCTGGCTAGCCTCTGCCTACATGTTGCTACTGGCCATACTGTTCTGGCGGAGCTGAGGTCTTTCAAAAGTATTGCCTTATATTGTATCCAAGCCTGCCTCCCTATACCTTTGAGGCAAACATTTGGAGTCAGTTAGCAAATTCCACCACCCTTACTTGACCCCACTGTGGTAGGCAGAATGGTCCACCAAAGATGTCAATTCTCTAATCCTTGGAACGTGTGACTATGTTACGTTACATGGCAAGAGGCAAAAGGGACTTCGAAGATGAAAGTGGGGTTAAGAACCTTCAAATTAGGGAGATTAGCATGGATTAACCAGGTGGGGCCAATGTAATCACATGTGCCCTTTAAAAAGCAGAGAACGTTCTCCAGCTGGAGGCAAGAGAGATGCAACAGAAGAAGTCAGAAAGACTCAGAGCTTAAGAGGGACTCCACCAGCTATTCCTGAAGGGAGGCCACACAGATAACAGGGCTAGGAATGAGGACAGCATTTAGGATCAAAGACTGGCCCCAGGTGATAGACAGCAAAGAAACTGGGTCCTCACCTCCACAACCATGAGGAACTAGATTCAGTCAACACTTGAATGAACTTGGAAACAGATTTTTCCCAAGAGCTTCTGTAAGGAACAGAGCCCTGTTAACAGCTTGATTTTGGCCTTGTGAGGCACTGATCTGAGAACTCAATCAACTCTACCCAGACTTCTGACCTCCAGAACTGTAAGACAATAAATTGTGTCAAGCCACTAAGTTTCTGGCAATTTATCATGGCAGCAATAGAAAACAAATAGAATCACCAAGTCTTCTCAATCTCTTCACGTGTTCCTAACACTACAGGGTTTCCATCCTCTCACCATCAGTCTACCTCATCGGATCATACTCTAATTTGTCTATGAGGCCTGGAAAAAGGCAATGCTCACTGTCACCACCTGAACCCACTGGTGGATTTTTAGCATCACTGAAGAGGAGGATAAGCCAGCCATTTTGCACCTCCTGATAGAATGCAATAGGAAGTACACTGTAGGACTTGTGCAATAGTCGTGCCAAAAATGCCCATAAACTGCCTCTAATCAACACTTTAGAGCTAGTGCCCAGTGAACAGGAACTCTGGGGGATAGAGGAACAAGTTAAATGGCACCAAAGAAAAGCAGTCAGAAAATCTAGACTATTAGGACAACTGAACTTCTTCTTTTTTTTAAGAGAAGACAATGAGAGGGAGTAATTGAGGGGAGAGTGCTCTAGTTTAGATGAGATTTGAGAGACATTTCAAACAAATGTAGTGAACCTTGACTGGATGCTACTTCTAGCAAAACAAAAGTCTTAAGGCATCCTGGGAAATTTGAATATGGACCAGACATTAGGTAATAAGACAGAATTATTGTTAATTTGGTAGGTGTGACGATGCCATCATGGTTATATAAGGAAATGCCCATGTGTTTTAGAGATACATACTAAGGTATTCAGGGGTGAAATGACAGGAGGTCTGGAATGTGCTTTAAAATATCCAAGAAGAGTGCCTGGAGGGCTCAGTCGATTAAGCATTTGACTCTTGGTCATGATCTCAGGGTTGTGAGCTTGAGCCCACATCGGGTTCCATACTCAGCAGGGAGTCTGTTTAAGATTCTCACACCCCCTCTTCCCCTGCCCCTCCCCCTGCTTGTGCTCGCTCATAAACAAACAAACAAACAAACTAACAAATGAAATGCTCAAGCAAGACAGCTAAAGGAGGCTAGATCAAGCAGGTAGCAAAATGTTAGTAATTGTTGCATTAGAGAGAGGAGTACACGTGCATTCATATTACTCTCTCTTGTGTATGTTTGAAAGTTTTCATAATATGAGTGTTCTTTATATAATGCCCATAACACACTAGTTGAGCTTGTCTCTGAAGAGGTAACAGAGCCATCACCAGCCCGACCAGACAGTGCATCCCTATTATTATGGCTTATGTGCTTCTTAGAGTTTTAACAGCCATATTACAGTATGAACATGACTGAAACAGTGTTTACCCATTCATACCAACAAGTTCAATCTTCCCCCATCCGTACTTTTATGATCTTCTGAATTTAAACGAAAACTTTACACTTATATTGGTTAAATGTAATCTCACTCATTTCAACCAAATTTCTCAACCTGTCAAAATTTCTATAGTTCTCTTTAGATTTATCGTATATATAAATTTACTAAGCATACTTTTTATGACAATTTCCCAATTATTCACACATAGTTGAATAGAATATGGTCAAGAACAAAGCCCTGTGGCTCTCCACTAAATATTTTCCTCCAATAATGAACATCTTACATTTAAATTTAGAGATCATAAGTTTATAGATTACAACACGCTTTGACATTTCTAATCAAATTTAAACTTCACACCGAGCCTGTGAGTTGTCCTGTTTTATAGATGAATAAACCAAACTGCAAAGAAATTATGGACAACTTTTCCTGAGGTAATTGGACAACATTTAGAAGAAAGAGGTGAAGGGGCACCTGGGTGGCTCAGTCGTTAAACATCTGCCTTCGGCTCAGGTCATGATCACTGAGTCCCCAGATCAAGCCCGGCATCAGGCTCCCTGCTGGGCGGGAAGCCTGCTTCTCCCTCTCTCACTCCCCCTGCTTGTGTTCCCTCTCTAGCTGTGTTTCTCTCTGTCAAATAAATAAATAAAATCTTTTAAAAACAAAAAAGAGGTGATGAGAAAATATATGTAGAGCATAGAGGTGTGTACATGTATGAAGGCAAGATTACCTGAGGTGTAATTAAGCAATTAAAAATGAGAAGATAAACAAAAGTAGAGATTCAGACCCCTGGGTGGAAGAAAGGAGTCGTGGGAAAGAGATAGAGCAGTTCTTTGGGCTAGCCAGCAGGGGGCACAGAACATTCACAAATCAATTTCCTCATCTGTAAAATGGGTTAAGATACAGACTTGCAAGTTTCTTTTTTTTAATATAAGATTTATTTATTTGGGGGGGGCACGTGCATGCACTGGGGGAGGGGCAGAGGGAGAAGGACAAGCAGATTTACTGGTGAGTGTGGAGCCCCCCACGGGGCTGGATCTCCCAACCTGATCATGACCTGAGCTAAAATCAGGAGTCCGATGCTCAACTGACTGAGCCACACAGGCACCCCCGGACTTGTAAGTTTCTGAACAGGACTAGATGAGAGCTTGTATTGAGAGCGTGTGGTCTGTGGTAAGCACTCAGTGTTACTTCCTTCTCACCTCAGTACCCCTGACTTCCAGCGCACCAGACTTGGACCACCTTTTTCTAAAACTCTTAAACACAGCACTGTAAGAGTATAATCCACAACTTAGAGGTTCCCTAATGCCAAATTTGTAACAAGTTGGGCACGGGGATTAAGATAATTCTCAGAGCTTGTGCTATTGACCACAGACTTTATCTTATGTTTCTCCCTATTTCCTCTCATGACTACTTTTCCTGTCTCCATTTGACCCTTCCCAATGATTTGCAGTGTTTCCAAGCCCATCAGAACATATTCTTCAGGTACTCTTTAATAAAAGTAATCTTGGGCACCTGGGTAGCTCAGTGGGTTAAAGCCTTTTCAGGAACCTGTGTAAGGACAATTGGCTATTCATCTGAGAAAATAAAATAGTTAGATTCCCTATCTCCTACCAAATGCAGAATTAAATTCCAGGTGGTTTAAAGAATTAAATATGAATGTAAAAATATTTAATATTCTATGAAAATATAGGAGAATATATTCATATTCTTCAGGTAAGAAAGGCCCTCTAAAACAAGGCAAAAATTCCTAAGTCATAAAATACGAAATAAGCAAAGCTCACATAAAACTTAGAAAATTTTGTACAGGAGCACCTGGTTGGCTCAGTCCGTAAAGCATGTGACTCTAGATCTCAGGGTTGTGAGCTCAAGCCCCACACTGGGCATAGAGCTTACTTTAAAAAAAGTTTTGTACATAAGAAGACACAATAAGCAAAGTCAAAAGGCAAGTGACAGAACCATCAAATATATTTGCAACATGATTTAAAAAATAATTGATATCTGGAGTAGAAAAAGAATTTCAATGACTCAATAAGGAACAAAAAAACAAAAGATATGAATAAGCATTTCACAGAAAAGAAAACACAAATGGCCAATGAACATATGAAAAAATGTCAAAACTCACTAATAATCAGAACTTTTTAAAAAATACATTTTATTTTTAAGTAATCACTACCTCCTACATGGGGCTTGAACTCATGATCCCAAGATCAAGAGTTGCAAGCTCCACAGACTGACCCAGCCGGGCAACCCAATCGGAACATTTTAAAATAAAATAATAAGAGTCCAATTTTTATACTCATCAAATTGAGAACAATTAAAAATTTATAATATCCATTGTAGACAAAGCTATAAGGAAAGAGCATCCAGAAACTATTGGTGATAATATCAATTCATTCAGCCACTTTGGAAGGAAACACGGCAGTATCTTAGACAGTATACCCCACAATACAACAATTCCATTTCCACATAGGTGCCCTAGGGAAATACTGACATGCACAGGCATTAGGAGAATTGCCTGGGATGTTCATTGCACACTGTTAACAAGAATAAACAAACTGGAAACAATCTATATATCCATGAGTATAGAAATGGTTAAATAAACTGGTGCATTCACACAATGGAATACTATATAGCAGTTTAAAAGGATCAAGTTTGGTTTTTTTCCCCCCTACTTATTTCACTTAGCATTATATCTTCCAGATCCATCTGTGCTGTTGCAAATGGCAGGCTTCCTTCTTTTTGTGGCTGAATACTATTCCATTGTATATACATACCACCTCTTGTTTATCCATTCATCTATCGATGGACACTTGGGCTGATTCAATAATTTTGCTATTATAAATAATGCTGCAATAAACACAGAGGTGCATATATATTTACAAATCAGTGTTTCATATTCTTTGGGTAAATGCTGAGTAGTGAAATTACTGAATTATATGGTAATTCCATTTTTTAAAATTTTATTTATTTGTCAGAGAGAGAGAGAGCACAAAGCAGGGAAAGTGGCAGGCAGAGAGGGAGAAGCAGGTTCCCCACTGAGCAGGGAGCCCAATGTGGGACTTGATCCCAGAACCCTGGGATCATGATCCAAATGGAAGGTAGACACTCAACCGACTGAGCCACCCAAATGTCCCTGGTAATTCTATTTTTAATTTTTGGAGGAACCTCCATACTGTTTTCTGCAGTGGCTGCACCAATTTGCATTCCTACTGACAGTGCAAGATGATTCTTTTTTTTCCACATCCTCACCAACACCTGTTGTTCCTTGTGTTTTTGGTTTTAGCCATTGTAACAGGTGTGATATGACATCTCATTGTGGTTTTGATTCACATTTCCCTGATGATGAATGATGTTGAGCATCTTTTCCTGTGTCTGTTGGCCATCTGTATGTCTTCCTTGGAGAAATGTCTATTAATATCATCTGCCCATTTTTTAATTAAATTATTTGTGGGATTTTCGGTGTTGAGTTGTAGGACTTCTTTATATATTTTGGACACTAATCTTTTATAGGATATTCCATTTGCAAATATCTCCTCCCATTCCACAGGTTGTCATTTAGTTTTGTTGGTTGTTTCCTTTGCTATGCAGAAGCTTTTTATTTGGATGTAGTCACAATCGATTATTTTTGCTTTTGTTTCCCTTGCCTCGGAAGACATATTTATAAAGACGGTGTTATGGCCCATGTCAGAGAAATTACTGCCTGCGCTCTCTTCTAGGAGTTTTATGCTTTCAGGTCTCACATTTAGATCTTTAATCCATTTAGAATTTATTTTTGTGTATGGTCTGGAAAAGTGGTCCAGTTTCATTCTTTTGCATGGTGCTGCCCAGTTTTCCCAGCACCATTTGTTGAAGTGACTATTTGTTTCCCATTGCAAATTCTTGCCTCCCCCATCATAGACTAACTGACCATAAACACATGGCCTTATTTCTGGGCTCTCCGTTCTGTCCTACTGAAGGGTGTTTGTATTTTTGTGTCAGTACCATACTGTTTGGATTACTACAGCTTTGTAGTATAACTTGTTATCTGGGATTATGATGTCTCCAGTTTGGTTTTTTCTTAAGATTTCTTTGGCTTTTGGAAGCCTCTTGTGGTTCCATACAAATTTTAAGATTAGTTGTTCTAGTTCAATGAAAAACACTGTTGGTATTTTGACAGGGATTACATTAAGTCTATAGGTAGCTTTGGGTAGTATGGATTTTTTAACAATATTTTTTCTTTCAAGCCATGAGCATGAAATATCTTTCCATTTGTTTGTGTCCTCTTCAGTTTCTTTCATCAGTGTTTTATAGTTTACAGAGCAAAGGTCTTTTACTTCCTTTGTTAAATTTACTCCTAGGTACTTTATTACTATTACTTTTTTAAGATTTTATTTATATATTTGAGAGAGAGAGAGCACACTCATGAGCGGGAAAGAGGCAGAAAGAGAATCAGAATCCCCAATGAGCAGGGAGCCTGATGAGGGACTTGATCCCAGGACCCTGGGATCATGCCCTGAGCCAAAGGCAGATGCTCTCAATGACTGAGCCTCCTAGGCACCCTGGTACTTTATTATTTTTGATGCCATTTTTTAAAAGGAAAAATAATGTAGATCTGCTTGCAGCAAAATGGAGAGAGATCTAAAACATACTGTTAGATTTAAAAGCTATTTAGTATAAAGACATAGAAAAGAGTTGCTTTTATATAAAAGGGTCACTATATATGTGTGTGTGTACGCACATTCCATCTTGTAAATGCATGTACATACTATTTTGTAAATGCAGAGAAGACGTTCTGGATGGAGACACAGGGAAGTGTAATCATGACCATTTCTGGAGAATGGGTTTGAAACAGAGTCTGAAGGTAACATGGATATTACCAGAAGCCATTTATGGTGAGAATGTTTTCACTTGGTGGTTATATAATTTTTTAATGGATAGTATAACCACCTAAGGAGGTATGCCTTCACTTTATTTCCCAGCTGAGAATAGCTGAATTGAAAGGGGAAGGAAGGAGAGCCTCTATGGTTACTGGAAGCCTAGAATCCATTCTTCATAATGAAGTACAATGGCTTAGAATACAGTAACTTTTCTAACCTGCTCCTTTCAATAAGGACATTGGTTCAAGTAAACCCTAGTGTAAAATGCAAAGATGTCACCCACTAAGGAGTGATCAGAGGGCAGAGATCATGTCTGTCTTAATCACCCTGGTGTACCTGATTTAGTACAGTCCTTGGTACCCAGCTTTTGCTGGAAAATAGCTCTACCATGACTATATCTGCATTCCCTTCGTTTCTTGCCATAAACTATTCTGTTCCAGCTCTAGCACATTTATTTGGCAGATATTTATAAGGTCCATCCTATGTGCCTGGCACTGTCCATTAAATATGTGTATGTAAATGTCACGCGAAGAGATGAGTTAACATAGTAGCATCCAAGTGTGTTCATTTATAACCTTAGCCAGCTGACTGACAGGATAGGAACATGCCCTCATACAGCGATGGAGGGAAGGAGACCTGAGTGACGCACCCTGGGAGGCCACCAAAGGAGGGACACTGGCCTGAGGGCAGGACCTTTTCTAGAACCTCATTAGTGATCCCAGGAGCAGATTAACATGAACTTCTTCATGGACATCAACATTTGACAACTTACTGAACACCTACTCTGGCTTTATGCCTTGGTGCCTGCATTCAGGACAGCATGTGGCTGGGGGGCGGACCGGAACAAGTGTGGACTTGGAGTCAGGTTCTAAGTGTGTCTAGTTGGATGAGCCCAGGCCAGGTGCCTGACCTCTCTGACCCTCAGTGGAATGAGACGACTGCTGCCTCTGACAGACAGTTATTCTGTAGTTTTAAAACACTCTATTACAAAATGCCCGGTACTTAGCAGATGCTAAGGAATTGATCATTATAATTATTATTGACCTAACACCTTAAAACCTTACATCCTAGCTGCGGTGGAGGTGAGAAGGGGGAAAGATCCTGAGGTCATTACCTCTAACGCAGGGCAGGGTGAAGTATAAGCCACCATCGAGAAGGTGCAGACCAGAGGAAAGTATAATTTAACTAACAGTGGGGGTTGGGGAGGGCTTCACAGAGAACATGCCATTTCCAGCTGGCCCTGAGAGGGTGAGGAGAACTTCCACAGGTAGGAAAGGGAAGGTATGTGCCTGAGTGCTAGCCTGCCCTAGAAACACAAAGGCATTCCTGTACCAGACACAGAATGGAATTGGTTAGGGTGATAAAGAAGAGGAGAGAGGCATAGTTAAGATCATGTCTCTAGAACAGCAAATACACATTTTGGCAGCACATAAATGGAACATCATGAATCACTTGCTTTATCCAGACTCAAGCAAAGAAAATTAAAAAAAAAAAAAGCATTGGAGCGGAGTATCAGTACCAAATCATTTGACTAGAAAGACGGTTTTGATTTTGAGACGATCTCCAAAGGAAAAGAAAAGAATCTTTACTCATGCATTCCGTTAACTAAAACATATCTTGGATGCACTGGAATCCTTTGATTGCTCCACTGAATGAAAAGTCTTAAAACAGGAATGGAGAACATTCCCTTGGAGACTGTGCTCTGGTAGTCTAGACAGTGGCCCTGCCCATACACATTTCAGCACAGTGTCCCACAACATAATTGAAATCTTACTGCGCAACAGGACTTCGTACTACATAATGGTTCATACCCAATTCACGACTGTGCCCAGTTCGACTGGATTTCAGGCTCTCTGAGGTCAGTAATACTGTCACCTGCCTCAGGATTGAGCACCACCCTTTTTTAAAAAAAGATCGTATTTGTTTATTTATAGAGAGAGAGAGGGAGCGAGCATGAGTTGGGGGACAGTTAGAGGGAAAAGGAAAGAGAGGGAGAATCAAGCAGACTTCGCACTGAGCGCAGAGCCCAATGCAGGGCTCGATTTCAGGATCCTGAGGTCACCATCTGAGCCAAAATCAAGAGTCGGATACTCAATTGCCTGAGCCCCCATGACGCCCCAGGATTGAACACCATCCTTAGGCACAGAGTCTCCTTAGATTGGGTTTCTTGACTCAGTCATCTCCCCAGACCTTCGAAGTCTTTGTTAGTAGGTGATAAATTTGAATGAACACAGTGCCCATGTTGGCTCATGGGTAATTGTTTTCTGGGTTGCCTTTTAGTCCCCGAGTTCAAAATTGCCAGATAGACAACAAATAGCATCAATTTTTGGCTCTTCTATATGCGGTGACGGGTTTTCCTCTAAGACCCAGAGTGAAAAATATGGAGTGAAAAATATGGAATTTGAACAAATCCTGGGAGGCACAGTACTCCCAAGTCTTACTGACCAAACTCAAGAAGAGAGGGGGGTTGCTCTATATGGTTAGAGTGGGGTCACGCAGAAGGTCTTCCACAGCCCTGAATCAAGCAAGGTTCTGCTTTGAGACATGGTACTAACCTGTGAGCACTGAAGAGAAACCCAGCTCCCCTTCCGGCTGAAAGGGTGGTCTACTGTGTCCTGTAGGCCCTCGCCAGACCTTGGCTCCTGAGAAGGCCCAGTAGGGTCCCTGAACATTCCAGGAATTGGGTGGATGGAGGAATCAAGGAGTGCAGCTTAGAGGAGGGGCAGGGTGTGACTTATCTATGGTGAGAGACCATCTTTTAGCCTCCCTGCTCCTTTTCCAGAAAGTTGACTGTACCTTTACTTAATTGGAAATGTGTCCGTGGGAGCTTGTTAAAAATGCAGAATCTGGGCGCCTGGGTGGCTCAGTGGGTTAAGGCCTCTGCCTTCAGCTCAGGTCACGATCTCAGGGTCCTGGGATCGAGGCCCACGTCGGGCTCTCTGCTCAGCGGGGAGCCTGCTTCCTCCTCTCCCTCTTCCTGCCTCTCTGCCTACCTGTGATCTCTCTCTCTGTCAAGTAAATAAATAAAATATTTTTAAAGTGCAGAATCAAAGGTTCCCCCTTGATCAAGATCCCTGGGAGATCCCTACACACAGTCAAGTTTGAGAACTGCTGCATGAAGTCCTCTGGGCCAATTTCATCTTCTTTGAGGTGGGGCTGAGGACACCAGGCTGTGTGCGAGATCGCTGAGGGTTAGCCAATGACATGACCTGGAACGACGATGTGCCCGAGCCATCTGTTAAACTTCCCAGAGTTCTGCAGGCCAGTTGGTGAGCTGCTGGTAGTCTGAAATTGGAATGTGATGGGAGCATTGGCAGGCCCTACAACATCTGTGGACCCTACAGATCCGGGCTCTCCATTTGTTTCTCCGAGGCCCGGTTTACCTGTGCTCCATTCTGGAGCCCTCAAACTGGTGAAAATCCGTCTCTGTAGGTTTTCAGAAGCAACTGCGGCCCCCGGTCCCGGATACCAACCCAGGGGAGGTAAGGGCACCCAAAGATAGGCCTCCCAGAATCCCCCTGAGTCTTGCCATCTGGGGTCCCCCCTGGGCCTTGGAGCTCATGACGCGCCCCTCTCCAGTTCACGCCTCAAAGGTCTCCTGGGGTCCTGCAGCGGGTTGGCGCCTGGACAACAGAGGAGGCCACGCCCCGCACAGCGCCTCCAGACCCTGGCCCAGGAACCTTTGAAAGCAAGTTTTCAAATCGGTAAGAAAAGGAAAATGAAGGACAAGCCATGTGAGAGGAGCACAGCCACCATCCATCCCGCGTCCCGAAGGTGCGCGCAGCAGGAGGAGAAGGACACACCAGAGTCACGCCGCATTCCCGCTCACCGAGGGTGAAGAGGAACCCCACGGCTGGGGAGCATTCCTGCGCTTCCACGCCTACGCGAGAGGCTGATCTGTCTCTCCGAGGTACCATAAGTGTTTTGTGAGCCCGAGGTTGCCATGGCGGCTGCTTTTGTGTGGAATAACAAACTACTCCATAAACTTGGGCAAATCTGCATAAATTATGGCTGGTCTCTGGGTCTCCGGCTCTCGAAATTACACACTCTGTTGTGTAATTGAAGCAACATGCTGGGACACAGAGCGATGGGGTATGGACGTGTCTTCTGCCGGGAAAGAGTCTTCTCAAGTCGTTTTACCACGTAGCCTATAGATTGCCCCCTGGCTAAACAGCCCGATTGCCAAGGCACCTTCGCTGGAAGGAGTTTGCAGCCCTCGTTGGACAAAGGCTATGATGAGGCGCACTTGGTATGTTTCAGATAATCCAGAGCTCGACTGAGTAAGCATGTTTCCATTTGGATGCCCAGAAATATAATACTCTTCTTTTATGTACATTCAGTACAAATTCATGTCAGAATGATGTTTTAATATAAAATAAAGCCCCTGAAACTTACCACTATACTGTTCCTCTTTTATCTCTTGCCCCTTGGAGCCACAACATTCCATGGAATCCAGAATTATATTATCACAACCCTACTTCCTTTTGTTCAGGCAGAACGCATTGCAGTTCCCTGGAAATAGTGCAATATTGTCAATGCCAAGTTCCTCCCCACTTGCTACTCTCACCCTTCTTTGGTGTCATAACTTTTCATGAAGAATTACAGTGAGACAGAATGTGTGTGTGTGTGTGTGTGTGTGTGTGTGTGTGCGCGCATGCGTAGCTAGTTTGCAGCCTTTGCGAAAGGGGTTTGAAGAGTGCCTCACCCATCTGTCATCTCCCTGAGGCTCCTTGCTTGATCTCAGTCCATGACCAGGATATGACATTTTCACAGAGGTCAGATAACTACCTTCCAGTTTCTCACAGAGCAACCCCGTGTTATGCTGCACTTTCTTGTTCCAACGTCCAAGACGACACCTAAGCCGTGAACATTTTACTCTCTTCTGAAAATGCAGCCAACCCACTACCCACACAGAGGCAACCTCCAGCTGGGAAAGCCACTCTTGTCTCAGAGGTGAGCGGAGTATAGCGATGAGTCATGAGAGCTTACAAATGGCAAAACCAGGTGCCTGGGTTTCCAGATGATACTGGAGGATCGCCCTCACGTCACTGGGACTTGAGTGGGACTGCTCCAGCTCGGTACCAACTGCAACAGGGAAAGTGTGCAGGCGTTTCTGATTTTCCTGCTGCATTCTTTCTGACAGCCGACTTTTACAGAGGGTAGCCACATGATCGGAGCCTGGGGTTTCACTTGGCCGCAAGCCACCGGCACTAACACATGTGAAGGACTCCCAGCACCTCCATTGTACATGGGGAGCTTTTCAGGCTCTGTGATGTCTGCTTCTCAAGCTCCTGGGAGTGAAAGAGAAAAGAACAGAGGGATCTGAGCTCCCACAAGGGCCCATTCACACACAGGTAGAAGGACATTCTGGAAGCAGGTCAGGCTCAAGCCTATGCAGCTAGGCATTAGACAAGTTCTCCAGGGAAGCAGACTCTGAGTGACCGCTGCTGGTTCCAGCTTTACCCCTCTGACACCCAGGTCTGCCTCCAAGCCAGGGACAAAGGAACTTGACCCTGGGACTGATCACTGGTCACCCCCAGCAAAACTTGGGAGAGTTCTTGGGCCATTTCTCTGCCTCTGAGACTCAGTTCATTGATTAGAAATTTCTAATGATAAGCAAATGATAATGAACCAGCCTTGCCCTTTCTCCTGTCACAGTCACATTTGCTACCTGGAGGGTCAGCCCACTTTCCAGTCCATAAGGGCAAAAAAGATCTGAGGTCTTGCCACTGCCACTCTGGCTAGCCTTTGGCAGGTCACTTTTGCTCTCTGTGACTCAGTTTCCCCCTTTGTAGAAGAAGGAAGTTGGATTAGATGACCTCCAAGGTCACGTCCAGTTCTGCTATCACATGAATCTGTGTGGCACACCCCGGCTTCATAGCTAGGCTGGCCCAGATTGTCCTCAGAAACTTCCTTCGCCTTCTGCCACACACCCACCTCAGACCAACTCGCTCTAATATGAGAGAAGACTCGACAGACAAGCTGGTGGCAGCAGAAAGCAGTGAGCTCAGCCCACACAGCAAGAACACTTGCCACCACATGGTATTTTCTCAGCAAAACAGATTCCAGACACATCTGCACAGAACCTAAGACACAGATCGACAAGGAAACACACAGACTTTATGGGTGGCCCTCTCGAGATGTTCAAAAGAATTCTAGGATATAAAATCACCAGGTCTATCTGCACTGCCATCCCCTGAACGGCACAGGACTTTCACACCAGACCCTGCCTTGCTTGCAACAGCCCACTGGCCCAGCCTTCAGACAGCTTTTACCTAAAATCAGCTCAGTTTTCCCCCTTAGGTCCTAGATCTCCTAGGCTAGGGTATGAATTCTCTCCCAGCCAGCGCCTCTCTGAAACAGCAATGGGTGCAGAGCCCGCCGACAGGGAGCCAAGATCTACAGTCCACTTCTAGCATGTCACTGATAATGCTGGCTCATCTTCGGCTCCGGCACGAAGGAAGGGCATGTGAACCCTGACCTCGAACTCACAAAGTGGGGATTCTAGTTCCACCTTGGCCACTTACGAGCTGTGCTTGTCCAGTCTGTTCAGAGGGCAAAGGACTCAGAAGACACGGGGACCTTTGTGAAGCATCATAAAATAGTGACAACCATTTCCGGCAGCAAGATCTCCCACTCACTCTGCTAGTCATTCTGACTTTTTTTGAGTTCCTAGAACATTCCTAACGTGTCCCTCTTCAGGGCCTTTGCACTTGCTGCTTTCTCTGCCTGGAATTACCCTCCCTTTCACCTCCTTCAGATCAAGTGTTAACTTCCCAGTAGGTCTCTCCCTGGCTTCCCCACCAAATATTCCAAGCCCCCACACACACACTTCCTATCCCCTCGGCCTGTTTGCTCATTTCTCGTTCTCCTTAGCCCTCGTCATTGACATACCATCTATTTCACCTGTTTATATTATTTATCATCTCTGCCCCCTCCACTGGAACGTAAGCTCTGCGTGGGTAGGGATTTCTGTTTGCCTTTTTTTCCACTGGTGTCTTCCCAGTGCCAAGGACGGTGCCTGGTATAGAGAAGACACTCAGAAGCTCCGTTCTGGATGAGGGAATCAATAGCAGCGGGCACACCAAATATCTAATCATTATTTATGGAAGAAAAATTTATTGAAAAAATATATCAATAATCTGCAAACCGGGAAAGGCTTTCCATTACTGTCAAAAGCGGTGACACTTCAGCCCAGGTCTAGAAACTGCAACAATCCTGAGGAGGGGAGTTTGGAGACCTGGGCATAAATGTTCTCTCTTCATATCGCGCCTTCTGACTTGGATTGGCTAATCCTGTCAGCTACATTCCCCCTCACTAATCTACACTTCTGTCTGGAAACATCCAGTGACATGTCAGAACAGAGAGTCCTCTGGAGATAAAAGTAACCACAGAGAATGTTTCCTGAGCACCAGGCTCTGTGCTTGAACACATTTCTGGCACCGTCAGCAAAGTTCACAACTGTCCTCTGAGATGAGCTCTGTTTTATCCCTGTTCTCAAGTGAGGAAAGAGCCTCACTCAATGACTGAGGTTGTCTTGCTCGAGTACACGCGGCTAGAACGGGCGACGCTTCCTATCTGGGTCTTAACGCTAAGCTCCACCTTCCTCCTCTTTTACCCCCTGCCCTTGACCGTCCACTCCCTAGCCCCGCCCTCCAAGCCTGTTGGGGGAGGGGAGAATTAAAATACTTAGCCTCCATCACAGTGAGGACCGGTGGACAGCAGCCAGCAGTCCATTGGCTGGTGTGAACGAAGACAAGTCAGACGGGGGGGGGGGGGGGGGGGACCAAAAACAAACCCGTGTTCAAATTCTGACTCAGTCCATTTATGGGAGCAAATTACAGAATTTGAGCCTCAGTTTCCTCAAGTTTAAACAAGAAGGATACTATCCACAGCATCGTGTGTGTCTGTGTGTGTATAGCAGGGGAGAACTCTATCTTGAGGGAAGGTCTGCTTTTCTCTTATATTCACTTGCTTTTCCTCACATGAGAGGGATGGAATTTCAAGAAGTGAAGCTGACCTAAAAAATGTCAGACTTAAAAATGAGTTAGATCCCGAAATCTGTTATGTTGTAATGAACACTTCCGGGTCCCTTGTTTTTGATCAATGACAAGTGACCATTTGGATCCTAATTGTGCTGACCTTAGATCAGACTGGCTAATCAAAATTAACATTGTGAAAAGTGACTCGTGTCAATTACTAATGAAAAAAAAGGATTAAACCCCATACAGAATCTGTTCTACGAAAGATATGTTTCAAAATTTTTTAAGTTTCATTTTGTTGCCATGATACCATTACTTCCAACTATTTTCAGTTCTCTAGAAATACTCAGTAGAGTCAAACATATCGTATGATATCCAGTTGTCTCCCAGGCTTATTTCAAAGCATCATTCTAGGGGTGTCTGGGTGGCTCGGTCAGTTGAGCGTCCGACTCTTTTTCAGTTCAGGTCATGATCTCAGGGTCGTGAGATGGAGCCCCAAGTTCGGCTCTGAGCTGGGCGTGGAGACTGCTTAAGATTCTCTCTCTCCCTCTGCCCTTCCTTAAAAAAAAATCAATAAATCTATAAATTAAAAAATAAAAGCATCATTCTATAAATACACCTCGATGTTTACAGACATCTGAAGATTAATACTGAAATGAAAATATTTAGCAAAATGCCTATCCGTAGAGAATGCCATAATAATAATGTTCCTGAACAACCCAAAGGGCTCTGCGAGCATTATCTCATTAATCCAATAGTACATTCCTAAGCTAGGGTATCATGATGTAGCTGGCGAGTGGCGTCAGCAGTTCATTCTGGAAACCATACACCATTATTAGAGGACGACTGGAGCAAAATGAAATGATATAAGGGAAACACACCCCATGTGCTGGTCCTATTTCTAACCACATTATCTATCAAAGTGTTTTCCCAGGATTACACCCCTATTTTCTCTGTTCCCAATACAGATATGAGGAAAGAATGCTTTCATTTTCCCAAACTGGTAGAACCAAGTAGAGCGGAGACAGCAGCGAGCTGAGATCGGGAGGCCTGGTCCGTGTGCGGGCTCTGCCTTTAACTTATTCACCGTCCTACTATGTGTTCTTTCCCTCTTTGAACTGAACTTTCCTTGCCTTGAAAGAGAGAGGGTTGAATGAACCAGCACCTTGTATGCTTTCCTGGCAGTGAAACACAACCGAACAATGAGACTCCTCTTACTGTTTTCTACCAGTCTACTACATAACTGCCCTGTTCACAGCAGCATCGTCTGCAATAGAGAGTAGGTGGGAGCAACCCAAGTGTCCATCGACAGATGAATAAAGTGTGGTCTATCCCTACAATGGAATATTATTCAGCCTTAAAAAGGAGGGAAATTCTGACACCTGCTATAGCGGGGATGAACCCTGAGGACATTATGCTCAGTGAAATAAGGAGTCACAAAGAACAAAAATTTTATGATTCTACTTATGTAAAGTATCTAAAATAGACAAATTCTTATGGACAGAAAGTCTAACAATGGTCCCCAGAGGCTGGGGTGGAAGGGAATGGGAGTTACTGAGTAATGAGTGTATTGAATGCCACTTCACAATGGCAAAAGTGGTGGGTTGGCGGGGGGCGCCTGATCGGCTCAGTCAGAGGAACATGTGAGTCTTATCTTGGGGTTGTGAGTTCGAGCCCCACGTTGGCGTAGCAATTACTTTAAAAAAAAAAAGAAAACAATGGTTAAGATGGTCAATTTTTACATTATGTGTATTTTACCACAACTATAAAACTATAAAAGGAAAAAGAAAAAATTTTGAATCCCACTGCTAAAACCAGTTTGAAAATAATAGGGCTAGTAAAATCCTTTCCATATCTGAAGTAGATCTGTGTGAATCTTCAAAAAAAAAAAAGGTACTTTAACCAAGAAGAAAGTGATTCCTTTAATTTACTTTGTTACTCCTGGAAAATTGAGTTCGTGGCTGTAGATAGCAAGGAAAACCCTCTTTCTCCAGACTATCAAAGTAGGTTGGTGTTAACAGAAAATGGCCCTCTAGACCAGTGAGTCAAGTTGGAAGGGCCACTGTTTTTCCCGGAGTTGTTATATTAGAGGAAGGAGAAAAGGGCATGAAAAATGGATTTGTACTTAAAATACTTGAAGCCAACTAATGTGGCTTATAATTATCACAACATAAACTTGCCTTTGGGGGACACTTGAGCAAGGAGACGATGTGAGTTGTTCTAGAGCTGTGGCATCCCCTCCTAGGCCAGATGAGGCCCAAACCCACCTCTGAGTGTGGGAATTGGGGTCCTCTGCCCATGCATTCAGTCCATACTATCCATCTGAATGTAAGTTTCCCTATGGAAGGTTGGGGAGGAACCCAGTCCCCAGAATGACAAAGCTGGCTCTGGGGTTGCCTTGTCCACCATCACCCAAAGGACAGGACTGAAGCTCTCCCTTTAGTCCTTGTCTCTTTTCCCATATCAGAAAAAAACTTACAAATAATGCGTACTGCAGAAGAAGGAAATTGTCAGAAAAATCTAGGCCTAGGTGTGGCTGGGGTGGAGAAGGGGGATGGGTGGTCCATAAAGGAAACTTGGAGAAAGGGAAGGAGAGCATGGAAGGGACAAAAGCATTAGCCTTTTTCTGAGGGTAGGAGAGGGCCAGGTTCCCAGGGTCTTCAGAGTCAAGCTTCTGTGTTGGGGGATTGGTCAACAAAGGGCCCTGTAGTAATGCACTTTCTCCAAGGGGAAGGCTAAAGGTTGCCATGGGAACCTTGCTTCTGTATCTCTCTCTGACTTGGATGAATGTGTCTAAGTCACCTAGGTGGAGATGTGGTAGTAGGTGCCTTCCCCAAGCTGGAAAAGCAAAAGGAAGTACTGTGTCCTGCTGCTCGGAGCGATGAGAACTTCCCCAAGGGGTTTTGTATCTGATTGTACACACAGATATCAAGAGAGGTGCATGGACATTTTCTTTCACAGATTCTGAAAGCAGGAGGGAATTCTGACCCCCTTCATTTGACAGATAAACTTCTGATAAAGTTCCAAGGTCAAGTAACTTGCCTGAGGTCCCACTGCTACAAAGTGGTTGGAGCTGGGATTCAACCCCAGATCCATCAGACTCCAAGTTCAGTGCTCTTTCCTCCCTACCAGTTAAACACAAGAAGAACCCAAAAAAGACACTTCTCTCCCTTATGAGTCCAGGAAGGAAAAGCTAATTAAAAAGAAATGCCTGTGTCAGTGTCTGCACAGTATTACTAAAATTGGTGTAGTTAGCTGGATTTGCCTAGGTGATTTTAAAGACAATTCCCTCCCCCACCCACTTTGCAGCTTCTGTACCTAAAAAGGAAAGGTCTCCTTTTAGATATTTGTGCATCTCGAGACAATGCCCTCCTCATATCTCCAAAGACACACAACAAGATCAACTGGAAAATTTGTATAAAATTGCATACAATTGGCTCCATGATAAGAAACGCTTGTTTACTGCGGTTTGTTTTCTTCTTAAATAAAAAGAATGCATCTTTATCCATCAACCAGTCCAAAATACGGACTGTCATTGCTTATTCTGTTTTGCTATTTCTCTACACTTTAAAATTTGTCATTCCTTTCCCGGGGCAAATCAAAGGTTTTCTACAAAATCCTTCGGCTAAAGTAAAGCCTTGGTCATACATCTTTCTATCCTCTGGTGATTAGGGCTGTGTTTTTGTTATGGTAAATAAGTATCTCATAGAAGTTCAGAAGGTCCTTTTTAGTAGTCGTTTGCAAAGTCTCCGAGAAAAATAGTCTCTTACTACCCTTTATTTCAGACCTATGTGCTTCTTTCCTCCAGGTAGCTACAAGATAAACTTTGTAACAAAACTGGATGACTTGGGTCTAGCTCTTAAATAAATGAGTGGCCTTTTCCAGAAGATACTCTTGTTGGAGGAGAAAGATGTTCTGCACAATTAATGTTTGCAAGAGGGTCATTGAGTAGGTCACATTTTAACTGGTGGCAATATATCACTCAACAGCCAATGGCAAGCTGATGAAAGCATTTGACTGGCTTCAGCCATATGAACCCAAAGCCAGGAATTTCTGAGCCCTGCAAGGACAGAGGAACAGTAGGGGACCGCCGCTACAACGGCCGTAAAACGTACCAGCTCTAAACCTCCAGTGATCCCATCCTCTTAGAGCCCAGAGCTGGATGAGCAGGTACCTTTCAGCCAGCCATGTTTCCCAAGTCTGTTGGGCAAAGAAGCTTCCCATATACAGTAGGAGAGACTCAGACATTTTAACCTATTCTGTACTTGAGCTCAATGAAATGGTTCAGAGCCTCAGTAGAGCCGGATGGATTAGCCACCCACCCCCCATTCCCCCCACCCCAGAATCCCCAGCTTAACAGTTCCTGTTTTCTCACTATGCCCTTCCAGCTTTCGCTGTCTCCTCCCCTCCACGAGGGTAGGTCCAATTACTTGGTAGCCCACTTAGCATAGCAAAGAGCCGCAGTCCAGAAATGTTGTGTGGAAAAACCAGAGGGCCCGCAGTTGATGCTTTGTTCCTCCCAGCTGTGCTTACTTCCCAGGCAAAGCTGACATCCCCACCACGGTGGCTTCCCCAGGGCTGGGGGCCGGCCCAGGGATACTATTCTTACATAATTTTGCCTTATACCTCAAGGCAAACGCTGGAATGAAGGAGAAAGCCTACACCTCTTGTTCCGTTTCCTTCCTTGGAAAAAACGGGTGTCATCCTCCGGGCTGTTCTGTGAATGGGGGCCTTGGCCAGGACAATAGGCTTCTGAGGACAAGGTGATTAGCGCCAACTGGCTCTTTGTAGAGACAGTATCAAGCCGTACAGTAACAAGATCACGTCTTTTGATTTGGGTCCGCTCCCTCTGTTGATACAATCCATTATCCTGTTTGCCTTTCTTACTACACCAAGGCATCGCACCAAGGGCTTCAAGGATTTTTTTCCTATAATAACCTCCAAATCCCTCAGCACCTCCGTTCTGCCAAAGAACCTCCCTCTTCACTCGGTGCTTTCCTTTGTCCTTTCAACATGACTTTGAATACTTAGGTAAAGCTCGACTCCCGTCCCAAGGAAAAAGAAAACTGGGGTGGCAGGAGAGGGCCTCATATTTAACAAGAAACAGAATTAGGCACAGCAGTTGAGTCATTGCTTGCTTAACCCTTTCTCTGCTGCCCCTCTTTTCAGGCATTTTAAAAAGATTGGGTGGAGAAAGGAAGACAAGAGATTCACTCATGCCATTTGCCTTCACCAAGCCAACTCCCATAATCAAGTTTTTTTTTTTTTTAAGATTTATTTATTTTGAGATTCAGGGGGCCGGTGCACAGAGGGAGAGAGTCTCAAGCAGACTCCGCGTCCAGCCCAGACCCCGCCGCGGAGCTCGATCTCACGACCCCAAGATCATGACCTGAGCCCAATCCCAGAGTCGGCCGCTTAAGCGACTGTGCCATCCAGTCGCTCCGCCCCGGAATGAAGTTTTTAAAAACACACCAACAGTCCCCCAAATCACCTGATTTCTAAAGCAGAAGAATGCATCCCCTTCCCCCAGAAATTGTCCAGGCTCTCCAATCCCCCCCACTGTCAAGTCCCATAAGGTGAATGGGGTCTCTCGGATTTTCAAGGTCCCCTTCCCAACTTTGAAAACGTGTTCACGTTTGAAAGGTGTTCATCCTGGAAAACATTTCACATCCAGGAACTTTCAAAGACTAGCTGCCAAAGGAGAAAAACAGCAACAACAAAAAAACCTTGATGAGCTCATTCATGACATTTGTGGTTAGAACTGGCGGGTCATTAGAAGCCCAGAGAGCACCCCGGCCTCAGGACCGACGGGAAAAGAATAGGTTGTGTTTCCCTGCAGACTTGCAGAATTCACGGACCGCTGTATCTCGGTTTCTGCCACCCCCACCCCTTCCCTGGCACCCTATTTATGTTTATGCAAGATACTCCCGCTTAATTACGCTTCATCCCAATTTGGACTATAAATAGAAGGCAAATTAATAATTTAGGAGGAAAAAAGACCTGGGTCCTTTTCTCCCGTCTTCATTCCCAGGTCAGCCGGCTCATTTATGAATTAGTGCTCGAGCAGCCTGAATAGCAGAGAATGAATGTTGGACTAAATCCTCTAAGTATGAAAGCTCTTCGCACCATTTGGTCTTGAACTGATCCAATAGCGAGGTGTAACCACTAGTGACAATAAAACGCCATCTGGCAAAGTGAACTCCAGGCAAACAATGACAAGCAGAAGTGAAAAGAATTGCAATGATTTCCACAAACATGTGAAATACTATAAACTGTGGGACTTAGCAGCTTCCTCCCGAGGCAAGTAAACAAATGCACGGCTCTGGGGGCGGGGGTGCGGGCTGGGTTCCATTTACATGGAGCCGGCGGGGGAGGGGGGATGTATGCAGATTGGCGAACAAAAAAATATATAAGCACTACTAAGCAGACGTCACTTTTCCTACTCTCTTTACTGTCAGGGTGATGTACTGGAAGTCTTTATTTCTTTCAGCCTGGGCCTCTCGGTGCCTCATTCTCCTTGCAGCCTGTTCTCATGCCTTTCTCATCACCTGCTGAGGCCTTGATCACCGACAGAGCAGACGAGCAGCAGGGGGACAATTAGAGAGGAGTTCAGACTTTGATCATTTGACCATATGTGAATACAACAGCTGACCACATGTTTTAAAAGACAACTAACTTAAATGTATTTTTAAAAATCACAAAGCAAGCATAGATACTGAAATTTACATTTTAATTATCTGGCACAATGGTGCATTCAACTTTTTCAAAATATTTAATATGGAAAAATACATCTTGCCCCTTCAAAAAAGGAAAGGAAAGCAGTTCTCTGTGTTTCCTCCCCACCCCCACCTCCGCTCCCCCCTCCAGAACACTTAACCACAGTGGATGGTGAAGAATTCTTGCCGGAGATTTCAAAAGGTACATTCAAAGCTGCCCCAAGTTGAGTATGATTACTAAAGGTACACGAAGCTGAAAGCGTGCGCAAATATTTCTTTTTAAAGCATGATTTCATAGAGAAGATGAGTCCAGTGTGCATAGCGTAAAGTAGGTTTGGGGTTGGTTTTGTTTTGTTTTTACGTAAGAGGAGCACATTCAATGGCTTAGCCTCCCTTGCCGAATTCTTTAAAATGGCCATGACCAAATTCTCGTGTGAAAATGAGAGACCTTTGTTAGCAATAAAATTCAACTACGTACTACTTGGTTTGCTAGGAGACAGTCTCGTTTGTGCAAGCAAAGGTTTATTCGTGGTTAATTCTATGAAAACATTGTCACTCCTGTTCTGGATCTCTTTCAACTATCAAAGCTGAACCGATTTCAGTCTGGCTAAGCGAAACATGGATGCCCTCTACCCAGCTTAGAACCTTTTCTTGTGTTTTTGTATGTAATTGATGATTTATCAGTTGCTTCTGGAGATCTACAGCCCTCCTTATCTTCTCCACCTACTAGATAATTAACATATTCATGAAATGGTTATTTACTCTCAAATAGGAGGATAATAGAAAAATAACACTAATTGTTTTGACAGCAGTTTACTCAAGAGTTATCTGGGGGAACAAATGTTTCTTTTGTAGTGTTAGGAAGACAAGCATTTATCTATGTATTAAGCTTATTTTTCTTCTTATGGTAGACAAACCCAAGCAGTCTTGGGTGGGGGGAGAAAAGTCTAGAAATCATTTAAGAGAAATTTCATCTGACCGTCCCCCAAATATTTTGATAGCTCATTTGTTTCTTCAGTTGTGAGGAGGATTAGCAGTGTGACATACATTTTAATGGCTCTATAGGTTAATGTATTTATTTATTCATTATCTCTGTGCCATTGAATTTTAAAAATACGTATTACCCATTTTTCCTTTACAAGAGTTTGTATTAATACAGCCTCGGAAACAAAGGTGCCTTAGAAGGACGATCCTCCCTTCATTACTAGCTCCAAGGAATCCCAGTTCTGGATAATTCTATTTCTTTACTTACTTAACTTTTCCCAGCTGTGTGGAGAGACAGGTGAACGAACCTCCATATTTTACCTGCAATGTGTTGGGCATCTCGCAGATATTGTCTCCTTTAATCCTTCCAACCACACTGGAAAGTTAGCATTTTTATCCCCCCTTTGTAGATGAGGGAACAGGCCCACAGGGGCAAGGCGAGGAACCTTGCAACCAGGCCTCATGGCTGGGAAGTTGTAGAACCAAGCCTATCATCAGATAGGAATTCTCATTACTTACTATACAACACTCCCTCCCAGAAAGATAATGGGTATCGGAAGATTAAGTCCCTAGCCCCATTTTATCATGGATTTCCTGGGACAAATCCTCTACCTCAATTTCCTTAGCCCATATAGGCATTGTAACTGCCGGATCCTATCACCTACCTCATTACGGACAAAGACAAAATCAAAAGGGCAACAGTAAACAAAAGGCAAACCATACACTTCCTTCAACATGAGCCAAGAGACCACAGAACCACACTTTTCTGAAGACAGAATAGCATTTGGTGGTCCAACTGGGGGTACTGGGGAAAAAATCATGTTGACTATGGTGGCATTCTTTTCTGACATTTCTTTTTTTTCTTTTTTTTAAAAAAGATTTTATTTATTCATTTGACAGAGAGAAACACAGGGCTCAGTGGGTGGCTCAGTGGGTTAAGCCCCTGCCTTCAACTCAGGTCATGATCTCAGGGTCCTGGGATCGAGGCCCGCATCGGGCTCTCTGCTCGGCAGGGAGCCTGCCTCCTCCTCTCTCTCTGCCTGCCTTTCTGCCTGCTTGTGATCTCTCTCTCTGTTGAATAAATAAATACAATCTTTAAAAAAGAGAGAGAGAGAAACACAGCTAGAGAGGGAACACAAGCAGGGGGAGTGAGAGAGGGACATCCAGGCACCCTTTTGATGACATTTTAGTCCAAAAAATAACAATTCAGTAGTTCCTTTTGAACTGAAACAATCTATAGTAAAAGAAAATCCTACAAAAGAAAGAAATTGAATCCTACAAATGTGCTTTATTTTAGCTTCATAGGTACTCAACACTTTTTTTTTTTTTAAAGATTTTATTTATTTGACAGCGAGAAACACAGCTAGAGAGGGAACACAAGCAGGGGGAGTGAGAAAGGGAGAAGCAGGCTTCCCGCCGAGCAGGGAGCCCGATGTGGGGCTCGATCCCGGGTCTCCAGGATCATGACCTGAGCCGAAGGCAGTCGCTTAACCAACTGAGCCACCCAGGCGCCCC
>PITA01010524.1:6986-35920 GCA_004023965.1 Spilogale gracilis
TTTTAAGATTTTATTTATTTGACACAGAGAGAGAGATCACAGGTAGGCAGAGAGGCAGGCAGAGGCGGGGGGGGGGGGGGGAGCGGACTCCCCGCTGAGCAGAGAGCCCAATGTGAGGCCAGATCCCAGGATTCTGAGATCATGACCTGAGCTGCAGGCAGAGGCTTAACCCTCTGAGCCACCCAGGTGCCCCTAATCCATTCTTAAGTTACATGTTTTCACTCAATAAAATTCAGGTATATGTTGCTGAATAATCCCACTGGTTTATTTTATGTAAGGATGGAGTGACTATAACAAATGAGATGATTGAACTACTTAGTATTTTGCATTATGGATATTAAGCATTAGCAAATTTTGTTGTTTTTTAAATGTTTTGTGTCAAAAGGCCTGAAACTGCAGTGAAGTATACTAAAACCAATTTATAAACACTGAATATTAAGTTTTTCTGACATTGTTTTTAACAGTTACGATGACATAAAGGGGAAAAAAAGTGATCATTTTGTTCTGTAATTATATTCTTTTACAGTTGAGGAAGTAGTTGTGACTTTACAGCTTTTAGGTGACAAAGAGCCAACAGAGACAATAGGAGACTTGTCAGTTTGTCTTGATGGCTTGCAGTTAGATTCTGAAGTTGTTGCCAATGGTGAAACTACATGTTCAGAAAGTAAGTAATCACTTTTTGAATAGGCTCTTTAATGATTTTTCTTAACATTAGCCACCAAAAAATGCTGATGTAATTACTGCTCTTCTTTTTCACCTTAAAGAAATTATTTCCTTTTTAAAAAGAGACATTGATTATTTTAAGCATTTTCCTTTTAGTGCAGTGTTTCTGTTAATAAAATATTTTTCTGTAAGTTGAAAGGCTAGCCACATAAAAGTTGAATCACAGTGGACTGTGTAATGAATTGATATATAAAGTATTTATTTTGTAGGCCAGTAATCACAGTTAATATGGCTTATGATACCACATCCCCTCCAGTGCCAGTGACAGACATAATTTTCCTGTATGAGTATCTGGTTGAGTTTAAATTTGACTCGAAATCCTGCTTAGTACTTAGTGATCCTACTTAGTACTGTACCAGACTGCCAGTACACGCTGAAGTCCATTTGCCATTCCTTTGCCGTTTCTGTAGGCCACATTTATAAAGGTTTCTTTGTGTTACAATAATAACAAAATCAATTCATTATATGTATGCCAGTATATCTTACAAATTATGATTTACTAGTTTTTATTAAAGGGAATAATGAAAATGAAACATGAACTGTAACTGAAAGAAGTTTGGCACCTGAATAGTGCCTGTATAGCTAGCATGCTTTTAATAAAACTACTTCTTAGTGGATTCCTACTAGATACTCAAGTGAAACTTAGAGGCCCCAAGACAAAGAGCAGATTAATGATTTCCTTGATTAGTCTGACAGTTTTGTTTATTTATTAGGAACTGCATTATGAAACATCTTGCAGTTGTCAGGTGTTAATTCTTCTTCTGTTTCTGCTTTGGAAGACTTCCTACTACTTATTTAACTTGTGGCCTTTTTCTTTTCATTCTTTCTTTCTTTTTTTTTTTTTTTTTTTTTTTTTTTTTTTTTTTTTTTTTTTTTTTTTTTTTGATTTTATTTATTTATTTGACAGAGGGAGATCAGAGGCAGGCAGAGAGAGAGGAGGAAGCAGGCTCCCTGCCGAGCAGAGAGCCCGATGCAGGCCTCCATCCCAGGACCCTGAGATCATGACCTGAGCCGAAGGCAGAGGCTTTATTAACCCACTGAGCCACCCAGGCGCCCCCTTTCTCTTTTTTTAAAAGATCTTATTTACTCATTTGAGATGAAGATAGAGAGCATGAGCCGAGGGATAGAGGCGAGGGAGAGGGAGAAGCAGACTTCCTGCTGACTGGGGAGCCTGAAGTGGGGCGTGATCCCAGGACCCCAGGACTGTGACCCAAGCCAATGGCAGATGCTTAACCATCTGAGCCACCCAGGCCCCCCATCTTACGACCTTTTTCAGTAGCAAGACCTTCAAGATAGTCTGAGTGTATCTTCCAGATTGGTTCTTTGAGGTTAATGAGGGTGGAGAGAAATTTCTGAAATGGTCAGAGTTGACAAGTTCATTTTAATTGACTGCCATTCACAGGAGCTCTGAATAAACAATTTTTTTCTATAAATTAGAATTCTGGAAGGTAATATACAAGTTAAATTTCATTGTTAAATTGCTCTAAACTATAGCTACCCAAGTTTTTTTTACCCCCTACAAGTTGAAACTATTACTGATGCAGAATATTTAATACTTAACAAAGCATATTCGTCTTCATATTTCAGAGTAGAACCTAAACTGCATATTTATACTTACAACTTTACTGTTTATTGCCCACAGAAGTGAGCATTTCGGTGTCATCAGTTTTCCACTCAGTAGGAAAATAATTGATAGAATTTTAACCTGATACTTAGAAGTAGAAAGAGGTTTTTTTGTTTTTGTTTTTGTTTTGTTGTTTTTAAAGATTTTATTTATTTATTTGACAGAAACACAGCAAGAGAGGAAGGGAACACAAGCTGGGGGAGTAAGAGAGGGAGAAGCAGGGGGAGTGAGAGAGGGAAAAGCAGGCTTCCCGCCGAGCAGGGAGAGCAGGGAGCCCAAGGCAGGGCTCAGTCCCGGGTCTCCAGGATTATGACCTGAGCCAGAGGCAGTTGTTTAACCAACTGAGCCACCCAGGCACCCCTAGAAAGAGGTTTTTTAACTGGAAAATCACAGTGGTTGCCAGATAAAATAGCTGCCAGTGTTTGAATGCTTGCTGTGTGCCAGCCACTGTGTTGGGATGTTTACATATATACTCATTTAACCATCATAGCTTTGTAAGGTATAAGCTGTATTTTGCAAATAAGGAAAGTTAGATTCTGATAATTAAAATAAGTCTAACATCATACTAGTATGATCAGAGTCTAGACTGAAACAAGTATTTATTGATGTTTCCTTTTCTTCCCAATATGTTACTGATTTCACACTTAAAAACCCAGAAACTTTGAATGACATCATCATTTTGTAAACAAAATCCAGTTCAGTTCACAAGCATGTGTGGTGGGAACTACACTTGTATTGTTCTTTGATTCCATTTCTGTAACTTGAACTACAAGCTAGAAATGAAGTTAGAGTTTAGTACTAAAATTGAATTCTAGCACCTGCAGTTGTTTTAGTTGGATAAGAACTGAGGGGATGAGGGAGATTGCTTTTGTATTCCAATAATTTTCTACAGTTAAAGATTTTTAGATGTTTTTTTTCCCCTGTGGATGTTAGTCAGAAGTTTTGTTTTTGTTTTGTTTTTTAAAGATTTATTTATTTATTTGACAGAGAGAGAGATCATAAGTAGGCAGAGAGGCAGGCAGAGAGAGAGGAGGAAGCAGGCTCCCCACTGAGCAGAGAGCCTGATGGGCGCCTTGATCCCAGGATGCTGAGATCATGACCTGAGCCGAAGGCAGAGGCTTTTAATCCACTGAGCCACCCAGGTGCCCTGTTTTTGTTTTTTAAGAAATATTTTATTTTTAAGTACTGTCTATACCCAACATGGTGCTTGAACTTACAACCTGGAGATAAAGAGTCACATACTCTACTGACTGAGCCAGCCAGTAGCCTCAGAGGTTTTTTTTTGGAAGAACATATAGGATGATTCCTAAAAGAAATTTATTCTTATGGATGTAAATATGTTTGGTTTAGTTTTAAATAATACTTATGAATCCGCTGTCTGAATTTTCATATTAAAAGTCACCAAATATTTAAATATACCGTAAAGTTGGTTTTCCTGATGGGACGATATTATCTCCTTGGGTACATAGACATTTTTGGTTCATTCTTTTTGGTGGATAAATTTTCTTTCTTGATTTTGTTTCTGTTTTTTAGTTTTTCCAATTTTTTTTAAAGATTTATTTTTTATTTGGCAGGGGGAGGGGCAGAGGGAGAGAGAACCTCAAGCAGATTCCACACTAGCCCCAGAGTTCCATCTTTAAATCCTGAGATCACAACCTAAGCCAAAACAAGAATCTGATGCTTAACAAACTATGCCACCCAGGCACGCCTGGTGGATAAATATTCTAAAAATGGCAGTTACATAAGTAAACTTTTTTCAAGTGAAGAAAATTTACTCAGCATATTTCTTTTTTTCTTTCCACTTATCTTCAAGCTGTATTTGGAAACTAGAGAGCTTTTATCCCCATTCTAGTTTCCCACCCTCTGCCCTGGCTCAGAGAACAAGTTTAATATGCAGATGAGTATTGTAGTTGTTGCATTTTCTTTGATATTCTTTCTTATTTCTCTGGTTTAGAAAATAACTTCATAATTTGCTCTGGTGTTTTCCTCTATTTAAGTACAGAGTTAATAGGCTTTTATGAACCTCTGAGAAGAATTCTTTATTCAGTTAGATAGACTTAGTGTTTTAGCACTCAGGTCTAAATTAACTCAGCAAACTGAGTGTAGGCAGTTGTTCATATCTGCAAGTACTTCCCATTCATCTATTTTTACCTCTTGGGCTCCTGGTGGTGGTAGATTATTAATTTAACACCTGTCTTCTCAAATATACCATGGAAAAGTATTATTGTCAAAGACATTATTTTTCCTAAACACAAATAAAAATCTATTTTACTTATAAATTCGTGATTATAAAATGGGAGCATACTCTTGTAAAGATCTTTATTCTTTACCATATATACTCTTGATGTATATGTATATAAAATTATTTAAGGATAAGTTTTTCAGCACATGAGACCTTTGGTTCTTTGTGTGCTCCGTTCCATTTTGACTTTATCTTACTTTCTTGCATTAGACTCTAGTTTTTGTGGTTCCTTTTAATTTTAATATAAATAGCCACTTTTGTGTGAATATATGTTTTCTTATCAGTATTCTAAGTAACTAGCTTAAATTTTTTGCTTTACCAAATATTGTTTGAAATTACTAGATCTCAGTAGGGTTCATCAACCAATTATTTTATGGAGGGAAGCTTATTTGACTTATCTGACTTTTTCTGTGTATGTTCAGAATATTAACGAGTTTGCCCTCCTCAAGAAGCTAAGAAAACTTTTCCACTGGTTCTACTTTAAAATCCAAGTATTGAAACAACCTGAAGAGGGTAATAAAGAGATAAATCTTAGCCTCCTTCCGATCTCTTCTGTGTCTTATTAGTTGAACCCAATGCAAGCTAGAGCCAAAGAAGCCAATTAGTGGTTAATGTATGTCCTACAGGTTACCCCTGTCGGGGAACAGAACAGGAAGAGAAGGTTGGAGAGTGATGTCCACCCCTATTCTCCCTTGCTTTTTTTTTTTTTTTTTTTTTAAGATTTTATTTATTTGACAGAGAGATCACAAGTAGGCAGAGAGAGAGGCAGGCGGAGAGAGAGGAGGAAGCAGGCTCCCCGCTGAGCAGAGAGCCTGACATAGGCCTTGATCCCAGGACCCTGAGATCATGACCTGAGCCGAAGGCAGAGGCTTTAATCCACTGAGCCACCCAGGCACCCTTTCTTTCTTTCTTTCTTTTTTTTTAAAGTGTGTAGCCAGAGTAGTTTTGTGAAAACATAAGGCAGGCCTTGTCAGATGCCTGCCCCAGTGACTTTTTTGTAGCAGCTTAAAAGTTTGTAAGACCTATTGTGGCTCACATCCAAAGGTCTTCTACTTTGATGGCTTCGTCTCTTATTCTTACATATTTTTATTGAGTGACACCACTCTCCTTGTGGTTTCTTGAACACTCCAGGAACATGCCTGCTTTAGGGCCGTTACAGTGCCTTCCATTGGCTTGAACTCTCTTCCTTCAGTATTTCATGTGATTCACTTCAGGATTTACGTGGATGTCACCCTCCCTGTAAGGTCTTTACTGGCCATCTGTCTAATGTTTTGACAGAAAACAGCCCTCTTATCAAGTCTTGAGTCACTTTTCTCTATAGAAAAATTCTGTTTTCTATCCTGTTTTTGCCTTCTATTATATTTTGCATTGTATCTTGTTTTATATTTAGTTTAATGTGAGTTCTGTGAGGATAGGGGTTGTTTTTCTCTGTTCCCCTGATTTGCCAGTGTCTAGATCAAGGTTGACACAAGTAGATGCTTAATAAATACTTGTTTATCAAATGAATAAAACCAAAAAAGGATATCATCCTTTTCCTAAGTTTTTTCCTATAATAAAATATTTTAAATCCTGAAAAAAAAAATCCAAGTATTAGGCTATAATATGATCATTGTTGGTTTAGAGTAAGATTTTGCTGTGTTTTTCATCCATTTTTATAATTTACAAAGCGCTTTGATTTACATTCTTATATATGGCATATATATAAAACATATATCTCATTTATAACATATATTCTTATATTATGTGTAATATATAAACCAGCATAATAGAATTTTGCACACATGAACTACCACACAGCTGACAAATTACCATCGTTGCATCCACCTGAATTTTTCTCCCTATAGCATTCCTTATCTTTCCCCTACAGATAATCACTACTCTGAATTTTGAATGTATCATTTCCTTGCTTAAAATTTTTTTATTTTTTTAAAGATTTTTTTATTATTTTTAAGTAATCTGACTAAGCCAGCCAGGTGCCCCTTAAAAAGTTTTTTTAATACATATGCATATCTAAACAGTGTATTACTTGCCCTTTTTCTTGAGCTGTATGAAAATAGATTTTACCTTTTAACTGTTTCTGTAACTTATTTTCATTGCTGTGTAATAATCTGTTAGGTGAATATACCAAAATTTATCCATTTTTATGTCAAAAGACATTTGGTTTCTTTCCAGTTTTTACCATTATGGACAGTCTTAGATTGAATATTTCTGCATTTATACATTTATATGTCTCTTGGTACACAAGTTGAAGAGTCTGTGTAGGGTGTATACTTGGGAGTGGAATTGTTGGTACATATTGATAATGTACATTTTCAGCTTTATAGCATTTATTGTTTCTTCAAATATGACCCTTTTTTGGTTGTGATTCTTTTAATTGAGGTGAAATTTACACAATATATGAATAACCTTATAAAGTATACAGTTCAGTGGCATTTATTGTATTCACAATGATAGTATCCACCACCTCTAATTTCAAAACTTTGTCATCACCCCAGAAAAATAAACCATTGTCCATTCTATAATCACTCCCCATCCTCCCCTTCCCCCCTTTGCTTGATAAACACGAATCTGCTTTCTATCTCTCGGTTTGCCTATTTTGGGTATATTGTAAAGAAGGAATCATATAGTATGTGACCTTTTGTGTCTGGATTCTTAGCATATTGTTTTAGAAGTTTATCAGGTTGAAGCATCTATCAATTTCCTTTTTTGCAGCTGAATAATATTCCATTGTATGTATATGCTAGTTTGTTTATCCTTTTCTTCCACTGGTGGACATGTGACTTATTTTTCCACCTTTTGCCTATTAGTGAGACATAAGTAACGATGCTGTAAATATCTGTGTGCAAGTTTCTTTGTGCATATGTTTTCATTTCTCTTGGGTATACTCCTAGGGATGAAATTGCTGGTGCTTGTTTGATAGTTTCTTGTTTTTGCTTGTTAATTTTTCTTTTGATACAGTTTTTTCTAATTCTCCATTTGAAAATTCTAATATTGATATAAAAAAAGAAAATTCCAGTATCAGAAATCTTTCGGGATATGTTTTTATGTCTCTCCTTCATTCAGGCTTGTTTTCTTACATGTTTGCTACTCTTTGATCACCAGTTTATTTTTTAATATAGTCTTTGGGAATCTTAGGGGCCTAAATTGGGGATTAATTGCCTCAGAGAAAGTTTCTTTTGCTTCTGGTAGTGCCAGGGTGTGCTACATACCTGAGAACACTTCAGCTTCTTTATAGGATCCTAAGCCTTTGTTTCTGATCCATCTCAGAGCTGATAATAGCCATCAGGGTAACCTTTTTTCCCCCCCTCTCATATTTGTTTAACCGTATCCTGCTCCTGCTCTTGTGTCAGTTCACTTGTTTGTTTGTTTTGCTTTTAAGATTGCTAGGCACCCAGGAAATAGAACAGTGTGTTGAATAGCTTTATCTACCAGCTAATTATTTTGTGGCAGAAAAGCTCTTTTGAGTAGCTCACTGAATAGAAGAGATCTTTGTAGATATTCTTCCAAAGTGTCCAGTCGATAAAATGTGTACATTTAGAGATACGGTCATTTTTTTGTTGAGGAAATTTGGAGTAGGACTACTTTAAAAGAACAATACATTTGTAAAATGCAAACTTTAAGTATGGTCATTGTTTCCTTCTTGGACATTTGTTGTATAAGTGTCAGATATTTTGTGTCTTAAAAAAGCTGTTCTCTGGAATCACAGGATTAGGTCTATTTAATTTATGCCGTACATTTCATAGTTATGGCTTCACCTCTGTATTGAAGTGAAATAAAATATTGAAAAAAATAGTCCTTGTCTATATTTACTGATGAAATGTAAATTTTGAGAAACAGTAATAGCTAATATTTATGGAGGGCTTATGTGCTGGGCACTGTTCTAAATATTTATGCTTAATTATATGAAGGTAGTTATCCTTAATGTCCCCATTTATATGTGAGGTAAAAGGTACAGGAAAAATCAAGTGTACTTTTCTAAAAAAGTAATGAAGTTAGTACATGATAAAACTACGATGCAGACCAGGGAGTCTGCCCTCAGAGTCCATGTGATTAAATACTATGCTTCTCTGTAATAAAAGAAGTTTAGAAATGGCACTTATTGGCAGATTTAAAAAGAATATTCCAAATGATTTTCTTAATTTTGAGAAAAGTAGGATACTAATTGTCTGATTTTAGTAATGCTGTATATTTTTCTTTCCTTTTCTGATTTCATTTGTCTCATCAACTATTTTAGGTGAATATATTCTATATAAAAATAAGGGCTTTTTTTTTTTTTTTTTTTTTAAAGATTTTATTTATTTGACAGAGAGAAACACAGCCAAAGAGGGAACACAAGCACGGGGAGTGAGAGAGGGAGAAGCAGGCTTCCTACCGAGCAGGGAGCCCGACGTGGGGCTCTATCCTGGGTCTCCAGGATCATGACCTGAGCTGAAGGCAGTCGCCCAACCAACTGAGCCACCCTGGCGCCCCAAGGGCTTTTTTTAAAAAAAGATTTTATTTATTTATTTGACAGAGAGACACAGCGAGAGAGGGAACACAAGCAGGGGGAGTGGGAGAGGGAGAAGCAGGCTTCCCCGCTGAACCGGGAGCTCCATATGGGGCCCGATCCCAAGGCCTTGGAATCATGACCTGAGCTCAAGGCAGATGCCTAACAACTGAACCATCTAGGCACACCTAAAAATAATCCTTGTAAAGCTGAAGTGTGCCCTTTTTAGCTAAAGTGAATTTCATTGTACCATGTTTTTAAAACCATTTTTAACAGTTTTATTGGGGTGTATTTTATATTTCATAAAATGCACTCATTGCAAGTCTACAATTGAATGATCTTTATTAATTTAATTGAGTGATCCAGCCATTATTGTAAATCAGGGTTAGAACATTTTTATCCCCCTGGCAAGATCCCTCTTAACTTATTTTATACAAAATTCTGTTCTCACCTCTAACCCCAGGCAACCACTAATCTATTTTATCTCCAAAAATTTATCTTTTCTGGATATTTCCTTATCATACAACACTAGTAAAATACTGTTGGTTATATTTCCTTATGCTGTACCTTTATGCCCCCCACTTTTGTAAATGTAATATTTCTAGACAAGGTGATATACCTGCCAGCCTTGCTGAGGTGATACAGTGTAGTGGTAATTCAGCATTTTTTAAATGAATTAATCCATTATTTATGCTTTGGAACACTAATAGTTATGATTTCACTGTTTAAAACTATGACTCTCTTTAGGGACTATTTTAACTACATTGATGCAGACTGTTAAACTTGAATTCTTGTTTCTGCATTTTACTGTTTCTGTACCTACTATTTTTGCTGGAATCACTGTGCCTACTCTCTAATACTTTTATAGTGCACAGGCCCTTACTAAATTCTCAGAATATTTCCCATGAATAAAATTTGAAGAAAGTATGAAATTTGTGGCATTAATTTGCCACTTTGAAATTAATTGGTGCCTTTCCTTTTTTAAAAAAAATTTTTTTATTTATTTGAGAGAGATAGAGTGAGTGAGAGAGAGCATGAGAGGGGAAGTCAGAGGGAGAAGCTGACTCCCCGTGGAGGCCTGGAGCGCCATGTGGGACTTGATCCTGGGACTCGATCCCGAGACTCCAGGACTATGACCTTAGCTGGAGGAAATGGCTTAACCAACTGAGCCACCCAGGCGCCCCATTGTGCCTTTCCTATTCTTGAAGTTGTTTGCCAGGCCCTCAAATAAGAGAGATTTTACTAGTTTTTTTTATTTACAGAATCTTTTATCCATCATCCTGATGGGATCAGAATTTTTTGTGAGGTTTTTGGAATATAAAAGATGCCTCAAGTATTAGATTTTAATTAGAATCAAGCAAACATACATTTCAAAAGGCAGAAATAGGACATGAGTAATAAATAATACCTTGACTAATTGACATCTCTTTTTTTTTTTTTTTTTTTTTACTAATTGACATCTCTTAAACGTAGTAAGCATTGAAACAACATTTTGGTTAAACTTTTCTAATTTCAATCATATGAACATATATCACATTTTCCGTTTAAATATGTTGAAATTTAAGTAATAGTATGTTCTACAGTATTTAATGAAAGTCTTTGCATGTTTAGGAAGAAGGTGAAAAACACTTTTTGAATCTCATTTTGTGTGTAAATTTTATTGATGTTAAAGGTCCTTCACAGAATGATGATGGCTCCAGACCCAAGGATGAAACAAGGTAAGTGTTCACTTGTTGCTTAACTACAGAATGTGAGAAGAGACAAGGGAGAATGAATATTAATTGTAGTCAGAATTTTAGTTTGACTAAAACAAAAATTCAGACTGCTGTAAGAATAAATGAGGGTCAAAAGATTCACGGCTCAGGGCGCCTGGCTGGCTCAATAGCTAGAGCATGCAACTCTTTTTTTTTTTTTTTTTTAAAGATTTTATTTTATTTATTAGACACAGAGAGAGAGAGGTAACAGGTAGGCAGAGAGGCAGACAGAGAGAGTGGGGGAAGCAGACTCCCTGCCTAGCAGAGAGCCCGATGTGGGGCTCGATCCCAGGACCCTGAGATCGTGTCCTGAGTAGAACGCAGAGGCTCAACCCTCTGAGCCACCCAGGCGCCCCTGGAGCATGCAGCTCTTGATCTCAGGGTTGTGAATTTGAGCGCCACCTTGGATTGAGAGTTTAGTTAAAAAAAAAAGAAAAAGAAAAAGAAAATCTTTTTTAAAAAATTCAGGGCTCAGGGTAAGAAAGGAAATATTTATGAATGTTTCAGGACCCTTAGCTCATCTGACTGCATTTCTCCAGAGTAGAAAAAGGGATACCTGAATTGCTAGTACTTCCTTCAGCTTCAGTATATTCAGAAAGTGAATATATTGTCAGTTGTCTAACACCGGGGAGTTCTGAATCCTAGGGCCATCACTGGACTGTTAAATTTTTTTTCCAGGAAAGCTGGGATACAAGCTTTGGTTATATAGGAAGGTCATCATGATCTATGGTATCTTTTGGCCTTTGTTAGAAGGAGCAGAGATTTGTCCCAGCTGTTCACTATTACTCTAGATTCACCTTTTTTTTTTTTTTTTTTTAAAGATTTTATTTATTTGAGAGAGAGAGAGCTAGCATGAGGGGGCAAGTAGGGAAGGAGGGGCACATAGAGGGACAAGCAGACTCCCCACTGAGTACGGAGCCCGATGTTGTGGAGCTCAGGCCCAGGACCGCAAGAGCATGACCTGAGCCCAAGGCAGACACTTAACTGACTGAGCCACCCAGGCGCCCAGCACTGTTTTTTAAAGTTTGTTTGTTTATTTTTTATTAACATACAATGTATTATTTATTTCAGGGTTATTTATTTTTTTTGTAATCTCTGTACCCAACATGGGGCTCAAACTCACGACCTCCAGATCAAGCGTCCAATGCTCTTCGACTGAGCCAGCCGGGTGCCAATAGATTTAGCACTTTTGTGTGCCTATCTACCTTGAGGTGTAGTGCCTGAAAAATGTTGAGTGTCTTGGGTTGTGTTAACTGACTTAAACTTTTATTTTAAATTTTTTTTTTCAAAGATTTACTTATCTGAGAGAGAGAGATCTTAAGCAGAGCTCAGAGCCTGATGCAGGGCTCCATTCCAGGACCCTGAGATCATGACCTGAGCCAAAATCAAGAGTTGGCCCGGCCATTTAACAGACTAACCACATGCCCACTAACTTAAACTTTTAAGTGTTTAATGGTTGTCCTATAAGCTGATAATGGGAGATAAACTTAGAAAAAGAAATGCCTCTAGTCTTAAAGCAGTAAGTAATATATCTTAAAGAGTTAGAAAATCCCACTGGATTCTTTGTTTTTCCCAAACTGAGTAAGCAGTGGATAGGAAGATGGTGAACCATGGAAGCTGTGGTCAGAGGAGAATAGAAAAGCAGTATCACAGAGCATAAGGGAAAATATCCCGAGAGATGGGGTGTTACCATGTTAAGTGCTACAGGAGAGGAGAGGTAGAACAAGTAGAACAAAATGTTGCTGGTTATTGAAACTGAGTTGATAGGGAGTTTGTTGTACCAGTCTGTCTACTTTTGTGATGTATGGAAAATTTTATAATAAGTTAAAAAAAGACAACTCAGCAAGATCTTTGGGGAAATTAAAGTATATGAAACTATGGCCTTTTATCCAACAGAGATCTACCTTCAGAGTCACTCCTATGACAAAGACTCACCTCTCATCTAATCTCACAGGAGGGACATATTAAGGACTAATAACATCTCATTCAGGAATTAATAACTGCTTTTTTTTTTTTAAGATTTTATTTATTTATTTGACAGAGAGAGAGATCACACAAATAGGCAGAGGCAGACAGAGAAAGAGGAGGAAGCAGGCTCTCCGCCAAGCAGAGAGCCAGATCTGGGGCTTGATCCCAGGACCCTGAGATCATGACCTGAGCCGAAGGCAGAGGCTTAACTCTGAGCCACCCAGGTGCCCTCTGCTGCTTTTTTTTTTTTTTTTTTAAACTATAGTTAGGCATACACCTATTTCTTAGATTACAACAAACTAGTACGGGGAATTTTTTCAGTTATGTAGAGAGAAGGGTGGGAGGAACTGAGGGAAAGGGAGAGAGAGAATTTTAAGCGGACTTCATGCCCAGTGTGGAGCCCAACGATGCAGGGCTCAATCCCACAACCCTGAGATCATGATCTGAGCTGAAATCGAAGAGTCAAATGCTTAACCAACTGAGCCACACAGGCACCCTGAATAATAACTGCTTTTATTACTCAGTGTGATTAAAAAGCAATAGAAAGATTTTTCAAATTATATAAATATCTCTGTAGACTGGAAGACAACATAAGCCTTTTCTGCCTCTTTTTACTTATATGTTTAGTAGAAGTTTTTTTGAATTCCTGACAATTTCTGGATAATTTAATATTTCAGTTTGCATTCATGAGTTGAGATCTCTTTTGCATAATAAATCCATATTTTTCCATTACAATGTGATAGAATTTTGTATGCTTTCTTGAAAGGTTAATTCATTTTCTTTCTTTTTTTGCAAGAGTCAATTTTTTTTTTTTTCATTTTTAAGTACTCTGTACCCAATGTGGGGCTCAAATTTACAACCCTGAGATCAAGAGTTGCATGCTCTACTAACTGAGCTAGCCAAGCACCCCCTACAAATCTCATTCTTAAAATAGTTTATGAAACTACTCTAGGCAACTACAAATTTATTGCAAAGGCATTCCTGGAGTCCTAGCTTCATGCCATTTATTTAATCAGTGCTCTACATCTTCCCAAGTGGACCATTGTTATAAATAGTCTGACGAATAGTGTCTTCTAAATTTCCGAGATTGCCAGACTCATCTTTGAGCCTGTCTTTTGTGTTAAACATGAAATCCTTTGCATTAGCTTTTATTCCAGAGCATACCTCTGAGGTGATGGTTTTGAAAAGCATTTTGTAAACTGTCAAATGTTTTTAAATGTTACTCTGCTATAATCAAGGCCACGACTCGCTTTTCCCCCTTTACTTTTATTTGCAGACTTACTAACTATAAGACTAAAAAGCAGGGCAATAATATACCCAGTGGACAAGAGCTACATGCCCATCTCTTCCAGTCCATTGCCCCAGTACTATGTATACTGGACTGTAGTCTTATTAGTCTTCTTTTTCTTTGTAACATGTCTGGATGTTTTGTGTTTCTCAGTGTTGTCTTCTGTCATGTTTATGAAGTTCAAGGTGATTGGTGCCTGGTATTCAAGATTTTGTTATTAGAAGTATCTTCCTGACTTATGACCTTACTGTATTAGCATCTTTGTTCTCCATGGTCCTTTATCCTGTCCATAAACATCCAAGCTTATGTGTAAGTTAGGTATATATGTATGATGAGATAAAGCTAGGTTTGTGGTTAAGATGGTGGAGCAGAGCAACAAAGCTGTACAGAGTAAAGCACACACTTTGTAGCTAATTCCTTTTAAAAGATGGTGGTGGTAAGTTCACACTGATAATTCTATATAGTGTATAGGTTTCCGTGTTAGTTTTCAGAATCTGTTTCAGGTTTTAGTTTCATACCCACTTATTAAAGGAACTGAGTGGCCCTGTTTCTCAAACTTCAGAGTGCATCAGAATCACCTGGGAGACTTGTTCAGCCACAGATTGTGTCTTATCTCCAGTGTCTAGGTTTGGGCTCAGTGTTTGTGCTTCTCGCATTTCCAGGTGATGGTGATGATGTTAGACCAGGCCATATACTTTGAGAACCACTATAGTTATTACTTCAGAACTAGTTTGAATCTTGTTTCTTTTGTTAAACTTTTAAAATTTTTATTTATTATTAGAAAATAATGCATGATGGTTTTAAAAACTGTTTATCAGTATGTAAAATGTTTAAAACCTTCATGGAAGAAATAGCATTTGACCTAAGACCATAAAGCATAATTATTATTATTAATTTTTATTTATTAATTATTATATAAATATATTCTAAATAGTTATTTATTAATTATTATTATTAATTCAGCTTTGCATACTTTGGGGAATTGGGAGGGGAAGGAGTTCTAGGTAGAAGGAAGAAAAGCAGTTATGGAGATAGGATACAGCACGGGCTCTTTTGTTGGAAATCTCGGTCACAGCATAAATAGCTAAAAATAGAGTAATCGAAAGGGAAAAATGGCAGGTGGTGGTTTGAGAGTAGAATCAACCAGTTAATATTTATTGCCTCTTACATGTCAGGCAGTATGTTGAACATGTTTCCTATCATTTCAGTGAGTCTTGAACATTTTTATGAAGTAGGTAGGTATGTATCATTTTTATGGGTGATGAGAAAACTGTGGCTTAGAAAGGGAAAGGAATGTGCCTGAGTTAATGTTTTGGTAGCATAGTTGAACCTTGGATTACCTGACCTTCAGAGCCTGAACTCATAATTGTCATACTTTACTTTGACCTAAAGTGGGACTTTTTTTTTAAATCATGTAAGTGATTGGTCATCAATAAATGTTAGTCATTTTTAATGTTATATAGGTTGGGGCCAGATGGAGATTTTGGTTTGTAAATACAGATATACTTCATTTTATTGTGCTTGGCAGATATTTTCTTTTTCACAAACTGAATGTTTGTGACAACCCTGCACTGAGCAGATCTGTCAGCACCATTATTTTTAACAACATTCACTCTTGTGTCTCTGTCACATTTTGGTAATTCTTGAACTATTTCAAACTTTTTCATTATTATATTTGTAGTGGTGATCTGTGATAAGTGATCTTTGATGTTACTATTGTAATTATTTTGGGATACCACAAACTATGCCCATATAAGATGGTGAACTTAACTGATAAATGTTGGGTGTGTTTTTTTGACCATCCCACCGATAGGCTATGACCTGTCTCTCTCCCTCTTCTTGGGCCTCCTTATTCCCTAAGTTATGACCGTTAGGCCAATTAATAACCCTACAGTGGCCTCTAAGTACTCAAGTGAAAGGAAGAACTCCATGTCTCTCACTTTAAATAAAAAACTAGAAATGATTAAGCTTAGTGAAGAAGGCATTTTGAAAGTCAAGATAAACCAAAAGCTAGTCAGGCCTCTTGTGCCAAATAGTTAGCCAAGTTGGGAGTGCAAAGAAGTTCTTGAAGGAAATTGAAAGTGCTATTTCAGGGGCGCCTGGGTGGCTCAGTTGGTTAAGCGACTGCTTTCGGCTCAGGACATGATCCCGGAGACCCGGGATCGAGTCCCACATCGGGCTCTCTGCTCGTCGGGAAGCCTGCTTCTCCCTCTCTCACTCCCCCTGCTTGTGTTCCCCCTCTGGCTGTGTTTCTCTCTGTCAAAATAAATAAAATTAAAAAAAAAAAAAAGAAAGAAAGAAAGTGCTATTTCAGTGAACACACAAATGATACGAAAACAAAGCAGCCTAATTGTTGATATGGAGACCATTTTAGTAGTCTGGATAGAAGAACAAACCAACTACAACATTCCCTTAAACCAAAGCTTAATCCAGAGCAAGGCCCTGTCTTCAGTTCTGTGAAGGCTGAGAGAGGTGAGGAAGCTGCAGAAGAAAAGTTTGAAGTGAGTCACTACTTCACTGGTTCATGAAGTTTAAGGAAAGGAGCCATATCCATTGATAAACGTACAAGGTGAAGCAGCAAGTGCTGATGTAGAAGCCAAAGCAAGTTATCCAGAAAATCTGGCTAGCCCATGAAGGTGGCTACAGTAAATAACAGATTTTCAGCATAGATGAAACAGCCTTATATTGGAAGAAGGTGCCATTTAAGACTTTCATAGCTAGAGAGAATTTAGTGCCCGGCTTCAGAGGATAGGCTGACTCTAATAAATAAATAAATAATTTTATTTATTTATTTTTTAAAGATTTTATTTATTTATCTGACAGAGAGATCACAAGTAGGCAGAGAGAGAGAGGAGGAAGCAGGCTCCTTGCTGAGCAGAGAGCCTGACGCAGGCCTTGATTGCAGGACCCTGAGATCATGACCTGAACCGAAGGCAGAGGCTTTAACCCACTGAGCCATCCAGGCGCCCAAATTTATTTATTTTATATAAAGTCACCAGCAGCTGATGTAGCTGGTGACTTTAAGTTGAAGCAGTGCTCATTCGTCATTCCAAATATCCTAGGGCCCTTAAGAATTATGCTAAAGTTAACTCTGCCTGTGCTCTATAAACAGAACAACAAAACCTGGATGACAGCTCATCTGTTTACCAGGTTTATTGAATAGTTAAAGCCCACTGTTGAAACCTGCTCAGAAAAAAGTTGCCTTGCAAATGTTACTGCTCATTGACAATGCACCGGGTCACCCACGAGCTCTAATGGAGATGTACAACAAGATTAATGTTTGCATGCTTGCTAGCACAGCATCCATTATGCAACCCATGGATCTAGGAGGAGTTTTGATTTCTCCAGTTTTATTATTTAAGAAATACTTTTTTAAAAAAAGGTTTTATTTATTTATTCATTCAGTCATTCATTCATTTTCTCTCCCTTCCTTTCTTCTTCCCTTCTTCCCTGCCTCCTTTCCTTCCTGATTTCTTTCTTTTTTTTTTTTTTTTAAAGATTTATTTATTTATGTGACAGAAACACAGCTGAGAGAGGGAACACAAGCAGGGGGAGTGAGAGAGGGAGAAGCAGGCTTCCCCCCCCATGTGGGGCTCGATGCCAGGTCTCCGGGATCATGACCTGAGCCGAAGGCAGTCGCTTAACCAACTGAGCCACCCAGGCGCCCCTTGATTTGTTTATTTCAGAGAGAGGGGTGAGCAGGAGGGGCGGGGCGGGGAGAGAATTTCAAGCAGACTCCATGCTGAGCATGGAACCCAGTTGGGCTCTGTCCCATGTACATGAGATCACAGGAACCAAAACCAAGAGTCAGATGCTTAACCCTACTGTATAACCCAGGCACCCCAAGAAATAATTTTTTTTTTAAGATTTTACTTATTTATTTGACAGAGAAGCACAGCTAGAGAGGGAACACAAGCAGGGGGAGTGAGAGAGGGAGAAGCAGGCTTCCTGCTGAGCAGGGAGCCTGATGCAGGGCCCTGTCTCAGGACCCTGACCTGAACCAAAGGCAGACGCCCAGCGACCGAGCCACCCAGGCACCCCTTTTAATGTGTTCTTAATAACTGCTATAGGTAGTGATTTCTCTGATAGATCTGGGCAATATAAATTGATAACCTTTTAGAAAGGATTAAACATTCAAATGCCCGTAAGAACATTTGTGATTCATGGGAGATCACAATATAAACTTTAATAGGAGTTTGAAAAAAATTGATTCCAATCCTCATGGATGACTTTAGGGGTTTAAGACTTCATTGGAGGAAGTAATTGCAAATGTGGTAGAAATAGCAAGAGAGCTAGAATTAGAATCAGAGCCTGAAGGTATGTCTGAATTGCTGCAATCTCATGATAAAACGTAAATAGAAGAGTTTTTCTTAATGGATGAGTAAAGAAAGGGGGTTTCTTGAGATTGAATCTACTCCTAGTAAAGATGCTGTGCAGATTGTTGAAATGACAATAGAGGATGGAGAATATTACACAAACTTAGTTATAAAACAGCAGCACAGTTTTAGAGAATTGATTCCAGTTTTGAAAGAACTTCTATTTTGGTGAAATGGTATCAAACAGCATTGCTACAGAGAATCATTTGTGAAAGGAAGAATCAGTTTTTCTAGCAAACTTTATTGTTGTCTAAACAAATTACCACAGCCACATAGAGGAAAAGAGGGAAAAATGAAACAAGACGAAACCAGAGAGGGAGACAGACCTTAAGAGACTTTTAATTTCAGGAAGCAGACTGAGGGTTGCTGGAATGGAGGGCGGTGAGAAGGATGAGGTAGCTGGGTGATGGACCGGGGAAGGGTCCTTGGGAAGGATATGTGTTGTGGGGAGTGCTCTGTATTCTGATTCTGTAAAACTTAAGGATCGCAGAGCTGTACCCCTGAAACAAATAATATGTTAATAATTAAAAAAAAAAGAAAAGTTGCCACCCCAACCAAGCAATTCAGACACATCTTCAGCAAATACCACCCTGATCAGTCAGCAGCTATCAACATCAAGGCAAACCCTCCACCAGCAGAAAGATTAAGACTTGAATCACTTTCAGGGTGGATGATGGTTAGCATTTTTTAACAACAAAGTATTTTTACATTAAGATAAGTACATTGTTCTTTTTAGACATAGTACAATCGTACACTTAATAGACTGTAGCATAGTGTAAACATATATGTACTGAGAAACAAAAAAAAAAATTGACTTTAATACTTGCCTTATTATAGTGGTCTGGAACCAGTATTGAGATATGCCTGCATAGGCTCATGGAATCTTTCTGTGTGAGAAAAGTCTCTCAAAATATTTAAATGAGCTATTGGTGTGATCAGAACTCCATTGGAAAAATTATTTTATTTGATAATCATGTATAGTTCAGATTATATGGTGGTGGGTGAAGGTGGGAAGACCTAGGCAGGAAGTTGTTACAGTAATCTAGTAAGAGAGAAGAAGGGTTAGAACTGGGACACTGGTGATGGGAAGAGTAGAGCGAGAATGTGGAAGTGAAATCAGTGAGACTTAACTTAGTATCAGGAGGCACAGGAGAGAAGAAAAATCAAGATCCCCAGGAAGATAGTAGTACCACTCAGAACCAGAACACAGGAGTAACAGTAGCCTTAGAATTGGGAGAGTTATTCTAGATCTCCTGCATTTAGTTGATGATTTGGTATCAGAGGATAAGAATGAGACAAGAATGAGCTTTCTTGTTTTGGGAATCATTTCAGAGATGATCTTTTTTTTTTTTTTTTTTTTTAAAGATTTTATTTATTTATTTGACAGAGAGAGATCACAAGTAGGCAGAGAGGCAGGCAGAGAGAGAGGAGGAAGCAGGCTCCCTGCTGAGCAGAGAGCCCAATGTGGGCCTCGATCCCAGGACCCTGGAATCACGACTTGAGTCGAAGGCAGAGGCTTAACCCACTGAGCCCCCCAGGTGCCCCAGAGATGATCTTTGAAATCATGGGATTTGAGTTTCTAGGGGAAAATTCATGGAAAAGGAAAAACAAGAACAGAACCATGGGAACTATATTTAGTGAATGGAAGGAAGAAAACAAACTGAAGAAGAGATGGTTAGAAGTGGAAGTAAAAGATTAGACAACCACTGTCACAGAAGTTAAGAGAAATGTTTTTATTTTTATTTTTATTTTTTTTTTAAGATTTTATTTATTTGAGAGACAGTGCAAGAGAGCACAAGCAGGGGGAGCAGCAGAGGGAGAAGGAGAAGCAGGCTCCTCACTGAGCAGGGAACCCAAATCATGGCTTGATCCCAGGACCCTGAGATCATGACCTGAGCTGAAGGCAGATGCTTAACTGACTGAGCCAGCTACACACCCCTAATTTATCATTTTTCATACTATTAAATATCTGTCATTTTCCTTTAATTCTATATTATAAGAAATATAGAAGAGTTTTTGATTTCTGTACAATTAAATTTATTCAGAAATAAGTTCACTATTCACATTTTCTTCTAAAGGTTTCATAGTTCCATTTTTAAAAAATTATTTATTAAAATATTTTATTTATTTATTATTTGACAGAGAGAAACACAGCTAGAGAGGGAACACATGCAGGGGGTAGTGAGAGAGGGAGAAGCAGGCTTCCTGCTGAGCAGGGAACCCAATGTTGGGCTTGATCCTGGGACCCCAGGATCATGACCTGAGTTGAAGGCAGACACTTAACAGCTGAGCCACCCAGGCATCCTGTTTCATTTTTTTAAAATCAGTTTTAAAATCAGCCTGGAATCTACTGTGCTCTTGGAACAAAGAATCTTTTTTTTAAAAGATTTTATTTATTTGACAGAGAGAAACACAGCCAGAGAGGGAACACAGGCAAGGGGGAGTGAGAGAGGGAGAAGCAGGCTTCTCGCCAAACAGGCAGCCCAATGTGGGGCTTGATCCTGGGTCTCTGAGATCATGACCTGAGCTGAAGGCAGTCGCTTAATCAACTGAGCCACCCAGGCGCCACCAACAAGCTGAACCTCTAACCTGACTTTTCTTTTTCCACTAAGCCAGTTTTCCTTGGCTTAATTAGTCTAGGACTTCATTCTCTTCTACCGTATTTGACAGCATTAAATACCCCATCTTTTAAAAAAATTTTCTCATGGCGTGCCTGGGTGTCTCCCTGCTCAGCAGAGTCTGCTTCTTGAACCTCTCCCTCTGCTCCTCACCCCAGCTTGTGCTCTCTGGCTCTCTCTCCCCCTCTTACACTCTCTCTTTCTCAAATAAAATATTTTTTAAAAAAGATAAATTAGTACCCTCAGATTGTAAAAAGCTCTTACAAATAATAAGGAAAACTATTCTCTTAGAACAGAAAAATGTCAGAAGATGTATGCAGTTCATGGAAGAAGAAACGCAGATGGTTTATAAATAAAATATTGTTGAACATTAACATTCTTATTTATAAAATTAGCAAAGACTTAAAAATATTTCTATACTTGCTAGTGAAATGAGCATTTTCATAACTAACTGGTAGGAAAATTACCTTTGAAAAAAAATTTTAAAAATTTAGCAGTCAGTATTTCAGTCTTTAAAATATTTGCATACTTTAACCCAGGTATTGTTTTGACAGTCTATCTGTAGGAAATAGAACCACCCCCACCCCCTGTTACCACCACAAAAAGAAAAGAAAAAATGTTTGACAACATGTCTGTATGTTAGAGTATTCTATAGTCTGATATTTGATATTATAAATGTTTTTGAATATTTTGGGGGAAGTGCCCAGTATATAATGAATAACAAACACAAATTTGTTCAAGATAGGAAACAGTTAATGTTCACATACATAGCCAATAAAATAGGATTGGCAAGAAATGGGAGTCCATGTCTTAGTGGTAATGATCTCCAGAATGTAGGATGGAAGGTGATTTTTATGATTAGAAGTTATTTTTCACTTTGAAAGAGTGAAAGTCTTTGGAAAATTAAAATTACTAAATACATTGTATGAATACAAGAAATTATAATGAAGGAAAAGAGAATGAAAGAACAAACAGCTTTGGGGTGGCACCTGGCTTGCTCAGTTGGTAGAGCATGTGATTCTTGATCTTGAGGTCATGAGTTCGATCCCCACGTTGGGCACAGAGATTAAATCAATCAGTCAGTCTTTAAAAAGGGGGCGGGGGGGACCAGCTCTGAAGAGCAGGTAGAATTGAGGAAATGTTTTAGGTTGAGTAGTTTGATTATATTTGTGAAGTGAGAAGGAAGATGATGGAAGGTGTAAGAAAGGTGTTAACGTCATAGAGGATATAGGCTGAAAGCTAGGACACATAGACAAATTAACCTTGAAAAAGTAAAGAGATTTCTCATCATGGGTTAAAGGTCATGATGAGAGTGAATCAAAGATATAGTAGGAGGCAGTTAGAAGGAGTAGAAGGCTATTTGTAGGTAGAGAGATTTGATCATTTAAAGACCTAGGAAGCAGGAGCAATTCTAAGCTTCAAGGAAATTTAAGGAGTCATCATATTATCCAGCTTGTCAGATAGCTGTGTTGAGAAACTGAGACCAAGTTGTTGGAAGGGTAAATAGCATGGGCGTTAAAATTTCCCAAGATTTTAATCCTCAACAATTGAACCAGTTTTTGCTGCACCTTTGTAATAACAGATTTACCTAATGACCGGAATGTTCCTCATATATTCCTGAAACTTGACTAGCACTGAGGTGCAGAGATTAAGTAACTGGGGTGCCTGGGTGGCTCAGTCTGTTAAACATCTGACTCTTGATTTCGGCTCAGGTCATGATATTAGGGTTGTGAGATAGAACCCAGTGATGGGCTCCTTGCTGGGCATGGAGTCTGCTTATGATTCTTTCTCCCTCACTCTCTGCCCCACCCCTAGTCTCCTTCTCTTAAAAAGAGATTAAGTAACTTTTCTTTGGGCAACTTTTCTTTGCTCTGCAGAGTTGGAGGGGCACCTGGAGGCTCAGTCGGTTGAGCATCTGCCTTCAGCTCAGGTTATGATCTCCAGGTCCTAGGATCGGGCCCCAGCTCAGTGGGGAGTCTGCTTCTCCTCCCTCTGCCTCTCCCCCTACTTGTGCTCTCTTTGTTGTTGTGTCTCTCTGAAATGAATAAACAAACAAAACAAAATTTAACAGCAGAGTCAGAGCTAGAAACCTATTTCCTACTTTTGGTCCATTCTCAGTTGTTGTCTGTCTTTTAAAAAACACTGGTTCTTAAAAACATTAAGAACTAATTAGTAATCTCTTGAAATAGTATGGAAGGCAATACTTAGAGTCTTAAAGATGGATACTACTTAAAATAGGATTGGAACTCGGCACCTAGGGGAGGTGGAGCAGTGTCAAAGCTGACTCTTCTTGCCTTCAGTTCATATTTTGGGGTGGCTTGGCCTTTCTGTAGTCAGCACCTGGTTAGTGCTGACAGCCAATTACTGAGCTGTTCTTTTATTCAAAATAAGCATTTGAGGCATCCCAAAGCAGTCTTATTATATCCTACTATTCACCCAGATCACCTGAGGATCTTATTAAAATGCTAGTTCTGACATAATAGGTCCTGGGAGTGGAGTGCAAAATTGTACATTTTTTTTCTTTTTTTAAGATGTTATCTATCATAGAGAGAGCACACATGCAAGTGAGTGGAGGGGCAGAGTTGGAGGAGGAGGAGAGAGGCAGAATTGGAGACCACAACCCTAAGATCATGACCTGTGTCAAAACCAAGCAACTGAGCCATCCAGGTGCCCCTAGATTGTGCTTTTTTTTTTTTTTTTTAAGATTTTATTTATTTATTTGACAGAGAGAAACACAGCTAGAGAGGGAACACAAGCAGAGGGACTGAGAGAGGGAGAAGTAGGCTTCCCGACGAACAGGGAGCCCAATGCGGGGCTCGACCCCGGGTCTCCAGGATCATGACCTGAGCCGAAGGCAGCCGCTTAACCAACTGAGCCACCCAGGCGCCCCTAGATTGTGCATTTCTAATAAGCTCTTACGTGTTGCCCTTGGCTTCTGTTCTCAAGACTATACTTTGAGTGGAAAGGCCCTAAAGAACTTTAGGGGAACATAATTTGAAAATTATTTAATATTTGGTGCTGCCTCTCAATTTTAATTTCTCAAATTGAGTAGATTTTATTTTATTCAGGCTTACTTTGAAGGTCCAGTAGAGTACTGAATTAATACTGTGTAGTAGTTTGCTGCTTACCTGGTAGTAGATAGCAGTCTTAACTGACGCATTTTCAGACTGGCTACACTCTTTGTTTTCTAATTCATGACAAGATCCCCCTGGGAAAAGGAATCAACTATATGTAGGTGACAATAGTAATGACTTCCTATTTAGCGTTTCCTGTTACTGTTTTCCCCTTTTCTTTCCCTCAATTAATGTCCTTGCTTTGAAGAAATGATAGCCTCCTTAAAAAAAAAAAAAAAAAAAAAAGTTCTGTGGGTGCCTGTGCTCTAGAACTCTAATTTTCAACATTTTGTATACCGTTTGCGGGGATGGAGAGAAAGCATCTTGTCTCTGGCATATAAATACTTCTTTCTTCTGCCGAAGAACAGTTAGCCCAATCCCAAAATTGAATACTGTTAAGAACCATTGGAAACCAGGAAAAGGATGGTGATGTTATCTGTGCTCATAATAAAATAGTACTGTTTCTAAGGCATTGGGATTTTGAGAATTTGGCTCTGTTCCTGCTTATACAGGGCCTCCAAAGACTTCCTTGAAATCTGTGTCACCATACCTAATAGTTTGGAAGGGTCACAAGTGGTTCTGTGCCCTTGGGCAACCCCTCACTCTATATCTGGGTGGGCTCTGAGGCTCTGCGTTGTATATAGAAGACTCTGTCCAAGGGCTATTTATGTATTTGATAAGGCTGGCCAGAAATTTTAAGTTCTAAAACTATTTGTTTTTGTTAAATTGAAAGAGCATTCGTTTTTCCTTCCCTTTTGTCTTTTCTTACTCAGAGCAAACACAAATGGATCAGATGAGCCTGAGGATGCAGGGACTGGTGAAAATAGGAAGGTCAATGGGAATAATTCTCCATCACTCTCAAATGGTGGTTTTAAACCTTCTAGGCCTCCAAGACCTTCACGACCACCTCCACCTACCCCACGTAGACCAGGTGCGTATTCGAGCCATGCACTAGGGATGTAGCTGTTAATACTGTGATTGTAAATAATGTTCTCTTTGGGAATTGATCCTCAGGTAAGTGGCAAGAGACCCTTTTAGGTCAGTTTTCTAGCCGTATATTTACATTTAAGTTTTGGTCAAGAATGATCTTTCTATAGGTAGCCTAATGTTTGCCTTTTCCCTAAGTTTTTCCTCGAGGGTGAAGTTATTGTGGTAAATGCTTTATTGAGAATGAGAAAGAAAAATGAGAACCATATGTGCTTTATTAAAAGTATAGGCAGTATAGGTAAGATTGCAGCTTTTCAGCAGGATTTGTAATAGTGTGGACATAAGCATGTCATATTGTCAAGGATCTGCTTGCTTATTCTCTTTATATCCTTTAAAATACAGTTAGAAATGTAACCCAATAATGCTAAATGATATTCACATTTTGAAGCAAAAATTGTACAACAAATGAACATATTTGAGGTAGTAAAAATGGGAACATCTATAGATAGGATATCCATTTTTTTCCTGATTACCCAGAATATCCCCTTTAATCCTTAACATTTCTCTCTGTATGTAGACAGGCAATATAAAATAATTAAACCAAATATTATTGGAAAAGTAAATTAGTTGTCTACAATCATCTTAGTAAACAACTTTATTTTTAATTATACATCTCCCCCTTTTTGGGTAGGAAAATGTGTTAATATATTCCTAGCCTTTAAGATCATATACTACTCAGTCAAAATATTGGCAACTTCCCCAAGGAATTGTTTTGTGAAGTCTTGAAGACGTAATATGTACTTTATAACTATTTCTAAGAATGCAGTTGCTTAACAGTCAGATCCTCTGTATTTTAACTAACATCAAAAATTGGTCTTGATCTGCAGGGTTTCATAGAAAAGGCAATTTTAAGGATCTGGAAAACTGTCAAATGAACTTAAAATACCAAAGGATACCAGTGGTTTCCTTTTTATTTTTTTAAGTAGCTTTTATTTCTTGTGTCAGGAAATCAGAATTTGTATGTGCTTCATGATTAACAAAGAGACATGGGGTAGATAGAACCTAAAAAGTTATTTTTAAACTTTATTTAAGTAATTTTCACCTGAATATCCATATCTTAAATTTTCTGTTTGTCATCTACCTTTTTATTTTTTAAAGTTAAAAATTCTATCCTGAATTTAGAATTCTGAAAATAAAAGATTGTTTTCCACAAATCTTTTATAGCATCTGTCAATGGTTCACCATCTGCCACTTCTGAAAGTGATGGATCGAGTACAGGCTCTCTGCCACCAACAAATATAAATTCAAATACATCTGAAGGAGCAGCATCTGGATTAATAATTCCTCTGACTATATCTGGAGGCTCAGGCCCTCGGCCATTAAATCCTGTACCTCAGGCTCCCCTACCACCTGGGTAGGTAACTGGGTTTGGTTACTAATTGTTTGCTTTAGGCTTCGGCATGTACTTACTACTAAGGACAATAATACTGAACTCCATTCTTTAAAAAAAAAACATCTTCAAGCAATGGTAACTGATTTGAGGGGTGCTCTGTGTCTAGAGTCAAACTGAACCAAAAAAACTCACCATATTAGAAATCCACTCCCTTCTCATTTCCAGGGCAAAGGTTTCTTTGTTTTTGTTTGTTTGTTTTTTAAATTAAAGGACTCTGAACCATAGAAAGTTATAACCAGTGCCAAGTAATAAAATAGTCACCTAATTCAGATTGTTTTTGCAGGAAAGCAAAGGGGGGAAAACACTTTTTAAAATAAAATTTTTGTATCATAGAGTCATTATAGCAAAGTAGTAATAATTTAAGAAACTGAGAAAATTAGTACTCAATCCCATTTTAATCTTTACTAATTATTTTAAAAATTAATACTCTGATAGTTTACATACATATATACATTGTGGCATTCAGTTAATACAGAGCTTGGGATCTAATTAAAATTAATTGCTTGATAAATTAATAAATCCTTAGGATGAAAATTTTGATTGTTAAACAGATACTATTTGTGGGTAGTTGGGCCATTTTCCTTTTGCAAAACCTACATTGGAAGCCAAAATAGAAAATTATTTGTGCAAGGGATTAGTGAAGAGAAACTTGTGTTCTCCAAAATGATTGGTACTTCTGAGCTGTGATGGTTTATTTCTATCTTCTTCTCTTTGGGGATCAACCTATCAAGGATACTAGAATACCCAGATTGATTTTGTCTGTTAGACTGTGCAGAGACACATCTGACAAAATCTTAGTCTTTGATTTCAGTTCTTCTACAACACCTATAGTGTTTTACTTTTGAATTAGCAGCTCAGTCTTTCTTCAGATTTCAAAACATTAATTACAGCATTTTTTTTTCTCCAAATCTTGCATGTGCCAGGATCAGATTGAGGTAAACATTGTCTTCTGACTGCATATACCTCAAACTTCTTCAGAAATACAAGGCGTCTCTTAAGCAGATACTCCACGGAAGAAGTCTTGTCCACTCTGTCATCTTCAGGATAACATTTCTTGACTTTATTCCTAAGTTCCTTCGGTATCTTCTTTAGATATCGACATGCTTATTTACCTTAATTCCATAATATGGTCATATAAAAGAAGATAGCAAAGATAAGTGCCTTATCAGCCTTGTAAATTTTGTGTTTAAGTTGGGAGCAGAGAGTGGACCAGCATGGGCGAGTTTACTACGTAGATCATATTGAAAAAAGAACAACGTGGGATAGACCAGAACCTCTACCTCCTGGGTAAGTATCTGAATTAAAGAAGAAGAAAAGCAGGGGCGCCTGGGTGGCTCAGTTGGTTAAGCAACTGCCTTCGGCTCAGGTCATGATCCCGGAGACCTGGGATCGAGCCCCACATCAGGCTCCCTGCTCGGCGGGAAGCCTGCTTCTCCCGCTCTCACTCCCTCTGCTGTGTTCCCTCTCCAGCTGTGTTTCTCTCTGTCAAATAAATAAATTTAAAAATAAATAAATAAATAAATAAAAAAGAAGAAGAAAAGTTATTTATTCAGCACTGTAGATTTTATCTGTTCAGAATCTTGCCTACATTCCTACTTTTCCTCTTCCTTTCAGTCTTTTCTGAAGTTTCCACAAAGTATCCCTTTGTGTTGTGGTAGGTGCAAACTAGAAAGAAGAGAGAGAATTGATTGAGCATGATGAGTGATACATTTTTATTCCTTTCTGACCTAAAGATTCCATAGGTCTTGAGATTTCCATGTTTCCTTTCTGTATTTTAGCTGGCTCAAAACACAGGGTTTTAGAATTAGTTTCTTCAAAAGTAATGATTTAACCAAGTAAGAGTTATTATAGTCCCATCATATATATGAAGATAAACATATTATATAAAAACTTTAATATATAATAGTGAATTCATTGCAAAATAGTTGGGGAATTAAAGGATATATTAATGCATGATGTTAAACATTTAACATTTACATTATAGAAAATGCAAGAAAATATTTTATTCAAGGGAAGTCAGTAGCAAACATGGGGAAATATTTAATCTTGCTATGATCTCAAATACACACCTAAAAGGTATTATTTCACTTATTAAATTAGTAGATAGTATCCAGTGTTGCTGAGATTATAGAGGAATTTCACCACATAATACTGCTAGTGGTAGTATAAATTAGTTGCAACTCTTATAGAAAGTATATATAACTGTAGTAATGCACATTCCCTTAGTAATCCTGTCCAGAAAATTTATCCTAAAGAATAATACAAAGGGAGAGAAAAATTGATGTATTAAAGGCATTTGTTATTTTACTATTTATAATAGAGAATAGCGGAAATAACCGTAAACAACAAAGTAGAAATCAGT
>PITA01010524.1:36020-71645 GCA_004023965.1 Spilogale gracilis
CCCTCTCCCTCTCCCTCTCCCTCTCCCTCTCTCCCTCTCTCCCTCTCTCCCTCCCTCCTCCCCCTCCTCCTCTACCCTGTGTGCTTTCTCTCTCTCTCTCAAATAAATGTTTTTTAAAAATACTATGCTTTGCACCCTGGGACACCTGGGTGGCCCAGTTGGTTAAGCCACTGCCTTTGGCTCCAATCATGATCCCAGAAACCCGGGATCGAGTCCCACATTGGGCTCCCTGCTTGGCGGGAAGCCTGCTTCTCCCTCTCTCACTCCCCCTGCTTGTTTTCCCTCTCTGGCTGTGTTTCTCTCTGTCAAATAAGTAAAATCTTAAAAAAAAAAAAAAAATACTATGCACCCATGATCAGTCGTTGTAACTTTGTGGGAAAAGTGCTTTTTGATATCTGTGAAAAGCTGTATATACAGTTGTGTCCCTCCCTATTAAAATTTCCACAATCAAAAGAACGTTGGAAAGAAAATGAGAACTTTTTTCTTAATTACTGTTTGAGACTTACTCACTAAATAGGCATTGTATTTTTAAAATCTTAACTTTTAAGGAAAGGAATTTTTAGAAACATTTCTGTTCACTTAATGATCATTTAAAAATACATAAAAAGAATTCAGGTAAATCAAAAGTAATTTAAGGTAAAACCTTACCAAACCTGCACCAGGGCCAAGATGAAGTCCTGTTCAGTTCATATCTGTATCACAAATAGTTATTGAATTAGATTGTTTTTGTCTTGATTTAGCTGGGAACGGCGGGTTGACAACATGGGACGAATTTACTATGTTGACCATTTCACAAGGACAACAACATGGCAGAGGCCAACATTGGAATCTGTCCGGAACTATGAGCAGTGGCAGCTTCAACGTAGTCAGCTGCAAGGAGCAATGCAGCAGTTTAACCAGAGATTTATTTATGGGGTAAGCAACCTGTTACACTTTAAACTTAATAAATATTTGTTTTTAATTCTTCCTAGCTTGACAGAATACTTGAAGGTTTGGCTCTAAAAGCACCTGACTATTAAGTGGTTATATAGAACTAGTGAAAGAATTGTATCACTTTGTAACATATGAAAGCACAGTTTACCTAATTAATTGGTGCTCTGGGAGACTAAGGAAATTTGATTGCTTATATGACTATGCTAACTATATTATTCTGGCTTCAAAACTATATTACCTTTGGCATGCAAATATTTCCTTTCTGGAAAAGGTTTAATTTGTACATATTTTTCTTTAGAATAATATTGCAATAATAGCTGTAAGTTCACCAAAATATATTAGTGTTTTGTTAACACAGTCTTTGGTGCTAGGAATTTTATATTTATATATTTATATTTATAGTCTCTCAAATCATAAAGTATTATAGATCTGTTCTCTGAGGAAAGAAAAATAGTCCTTGGAGAAATAGGATTCTATGGGCCAAACAAAAGGGATTTGTTTGCGTAATACTTAGAACTTAAAACCAAAGAAAATCAGTTGTTCAAGAGTTCAGGAGAAGCTGACCTCCATTTTCATCTCTTCCCCTCCACCACATTGGTATCATCCCTGTTAGAATACATCGGATTAAATTACCATCCTCTCTGAGCATTACTTCCCCCCTTTTCTCCATATTCCTATTTCTTGGATCTAATCACCATAATTATTTTCATTCATTGATTTAACAGATTCATCTTTATCACCAGCCTTTCCTTCATTACCTAGTTATGACTAAGATTCTTTCATATAATTCCTGCCACCTTTCGTAGGCAGCTGATGTCATATTTCTTCCTAATGGTTTTAGAAGTAAAATTAATTTGTCTCTTGTCTACCTTTCCCTACTCATTTTTGTTTTTGCTCTACTGTTTTACATCTTCCCTTCTTTCTAAATTATAATCAGCTTTGATATACCTGGCCAAATTTCTTCTGGATTTGAATGCCTAGCTTGCCTGCTTCTTGAAAGCTCTTTTCCACATGGGTGTCCAGTGGAAAGAACATGGGCTTTGGAGTCAGACACATTTGGGTTTGAATCTAGTGACACAGTTACTTTCTCTATATGACTTTGAGAAAGTTACTTAACCTCATCAAGTCTCATTTACTTTATCTGTAAAAAATAAATATGAAATTTCCTCAGAGGAATTTTTTTGGGGATTCTGTAAAATAAAGTTTCTAATATGTTTGGCACATATTTAATGGATAGAAATGTTAGTATTCATTCCCTTATATCAACATTGTAAATGTGCTCTTTATCTTACTTTTATAGTACATCATCTTTTAAAATATTCTTTTTAAAGACTGATTTAGCATGTATTTCCAGGGCACCAACAGTATAGATTGCTTCATTGTAAACTTCACCAATTTGATACTCAGAGTCTTTGGAACTCTTCTTGAACTGCAACTTTTTATCTCATTGTCCGTGGTTTGTTTTTGTTGTTGTTTTGTTTTGTTTTTTTACTCTTACCCAAAAATAATCTGACCACTTTTTTTTAAAATTCTTCCACTTTGTTCTTGTTATAGAACAGTTTTAAATCATAACTTAAACAGCCTATTTTAGGGTGGCTCAGTTGGTTAATCGACTGCCTTCAGCTCAGGTCATGATCCTGGAGACCCGGGATCGAGTCCCACATCGGGCTCCCTGCTCAGCGGGAAGCCTGCTTCTCCCTCTCTCACTCCCCCTGCTTGTGTTCCCTCTCTAGCTGTGTTTCTCTCTGTCAAATAAATAAAATCTTTAAAAGCAACAACAACAGTCTATTTTAGTTACCTTTAAAATAGCCAGCAGTATTAATTGACTTGAATGAATTAAGCATTCTTACTATCCATTGCTTGAAAAGTGATGGGGTGGTGGCATATTAGCTAAGAAAGTCTGTTTTATAAAGTGGTCTTTTTGCCCCTGGTTATAGGTCAGTAGACTCTCGTACACTTAGATTTTTTTTTTCTTCCCCCGTTATCTAGGCTCCACACCCAACATGGGGCTTGAACTCAGGATCCCAAGATCAAGAGTCACATGTTCTACCGACTGAGCCAGCCAAGCACCCCTGTACCTATCATTTTTAGCCTCAGAATGGAAACGGTTGATGTTGGAACATAATGGTTCTCCTTGGCCCGTAGCTTCAATGTGCATGTCCCCAGTTTATTTAACCAGGGAAGAGGCTTGGGTCTTAGAAAATTACCACAATAGTTTGTTATATGCCAGACTTTTCAGACCTATTCCATAACCAGTGTTCAGACTTTTTAGAAGTGTTTCTCCCTAGTCTCTCGGCTCTCAGTGCTTTTCATAATTGTGTCTGTCAGGAGAAGCAAGAGCAGTTCTTGATAGGTCTTCCAAGAGCTGTTTTGTTGTTGTTGTTGTTGTTGTTATTGTTGTTGTTTTTAAGAATTTATTTATTTATTTGACAGAGAGAAACACAGCCAGAGAGGGAACACAAACAGAGGGACTGAGAGAGGGAGAAGCAGGCTTCCCGCTGAGCAGGGAGCCCGATGTGGGGCTCGATCCCCAGTCTCTAGGATCATGACCTGAGCCGAAGGCAGTCACTTAACCAACTGAGCCACCCAGGTGCCCCTCAGGAGCTATTTAATCAGAAATATAATATCTGTCATATGCTTTAAAACCTTCAATTAGTTACCCAGTTTGGGGGGGGGGTTTGTTTGTTGTTTTTTAAAGATTTTGTTATTTGACAGAGAAAAACAGCTAGAGGGGGAACACACGAAGGGGGAGTGAGAGAGGGAGAAGCAGGCTTCCTGCTGAGCAGGGAGCCCGATGCGGGGCTCGATCCTGGGACTCTGGGATCATGACCTGACCTGATCCGAAGGCAGACACGTAACGACTGAGCCACCCGGGCGCCCCTGTTACCCAGCTTCTGTAATAAGAAAAAAAATGACACAGAAAAAAAAATCCCAGAGATAATAGGGAACTGCTATAGATTGAGACTTAGGAGACGCAACCCAATGTAATGTGAGCACTTTGAATTTTTACTTGAATGAATAATCAGAGGCATTTAATTAGTGACCAGATATTAGATGGTAAAATTAACATAGATTCTTTGCTAGGTGTGATTAACAATTTTGTGGTTATCTGAGAAAATGGCCACAAATTTTAGAAAGACGTGCTAAAATATGTAGGGGTGAAATGACTCAATGATTCAGTAAAGAGGGAAAAAAAAGAAAATTTGGCAGTCTTTATACTTATTGAGTCTTGGTGCTGGGTACATAAGATTTGCTTTCCTAATTTATTTATTTTTTTGTATATTTTTTCCATTAATAATTTTTATTTGAAAAGCAGTTAGAAAATGGGGCGCCTGGGTGGCTCAGTTGGTTAAGCAACCCCCTTTGGCTCAGGTCATGATCATGGAGTCCTGGGATGGAGTCCCTGGGATGGAGTCAGGCTTCCTGCTCAGTAGGGAGTCTGCTTCTTCTAACCCTCTCCCCTCTCATCCTCTCTCTATCATTCTCTCTCTCTTTCTCTCACTTTCTCAAATAAATAGATAAAATCTTTAAAAAAAAAAAAAGTAGTTAGAATCTATTGTTTACTCATTTTATCTTACTAAAGAAGAAGGGGTTTAACCAAATCTTCCTTAGAGACTACATGTTGTCTCCATGTTATACATTTAAACCAAAAACATACTCGTTAACCCTACATAGTCACTATGACTTTTGCTTCTCTTATTTTAGTGGTTGACTCATTTTTCCAGTTGGTTTCTTTTTATCTACCCAGACTTCTGTCTCTACCAATGTGGTCATTAGAAACAGAAGTTTAAGAAATCTTCTTTACAGATCTATATTATCAACTCTTTCCAACTGGAATTCTTTCCTTTCACTCATCTGACAGCCCGTTCTTACTGCTCCTGTAACTCTGTTTCCACAATATTTGTATATACCTCATGTTTTGTATATGTTCTTTTCTTTTTGAGTTAGAAATACAAGGTTAGTCTCAGCCATTCGATGACTCTGAGTACTTTTGTTTGTAAATGACTCTTTGGGGATGTATGTATTTCTCTAATTTACTGAGCTCTAGCTGAAGAAGAAAATGATCTGTTTGAGGGTGAAGATTGCATATTTGTAATATTGGAATTTCAGATAATTTCAAGCGTTAATGTTTACAAAGATTTTTTTTTCCCTCCAGAATGTATTGGCATATATCCATTGACTGTGTGACATGTCTCTGAGATGTGAACTCTGTAAAAGTGTGTTACATTGTACATGACCAGGGAAGACTTACCAGAACTCTGACCTTGCTTTCAGGTTATCTAGTAAGGTTGTTCATTATTTCATCTTTTTGTTGATGTTGTTTTTCTTTTTAGAATCAAGATTTGTTTACTACATCACAAAATAAAGAATTTGATCCCCTTGGTCCCCTGCCACCTGGATGGGGTAAGTCCCACGATTTTTTTTCATTGCATTTGTTATTTTAAAAATCAGATATTTATGGATGATAGCCTCCTCTTGCTTGAGTGAATATCTGGGAAATTTTTGGGGTGTGTTAGTTTAATTCCAAATGCCAAATAGGTATTAAATTTCCTAGAAGTTCTAAGTTGATTGTCTTATTATAGTTAACTTTTATTGGAATTCAAAGTTATTTTACTCTTTTAAAGTTTAAAAATATTTTGTTCATTAAGCAATAAAGTGAAGTGGATTGTTAATACACACAATAATCTGAATGGACCTCAGGGGCATTATGCTTAGTGAGAAAAAGTCAATCTTAAAAGATTATATACTGTATGATTCAGTTTATGTAATATATTCAAAATGACAAAATTACAGAAATGGAAAATAGATAGTAGTTGCTAGGAGACAGAGCCAGTGGCAGGTTGGTGCAAATGTAAGGAGGCAATAGAAGTAATTCTTACGTGGCGGTGAAGTAGTTCTGTTTTTCGCCATGGTAGTGATTACGCAAATCTTTACATATGGGATAAAAGTGCATAGATTGTACATTCATATTAATGAATTTAGCTTAATTTTTAGTGAAAATTGAATAAAGTCTGCAGTTAACAGTAATGTACCAGTGTCACTTTCTTGATTTCAATATTGTACTATGGCTATGTGAGATACTACCATTAGGGGAAACTGGTGATGGGTACATAAGATTTTTTTGAATGATTTTTGCAACGTTCTGTAATAATTATTTCAAAATAAAAAGCTTACGTATTTTTTTTTAAAGTTTTATTTATTTGACAGCGAGAAACACAGCTAGAGAGGGAACACAAGCAGGGGGAGTGAGAGAGGGAGAAGCAGGCTTCTTGCCATGCTAGGAGACCGATGTGCAGCTCGATCCTGGGTCTCTGGGATCATGACCTGAGCTGAGGGCAGTCACTTAACCAACTGAGCCACCCAGGTGCCCCAAAATGCTTACATATTTTTACCACATTTGTGCTTCTAAAATACTGTTCGTAGTTTGATAGAGTTGATGTAATCTTGAAAGAACAGTGGAAGGGGAACATGTTAGGGTGACGACTTTGTGCTTGGGCATGTTTTGTTGTTGAGTACATTTGGTACCTTAGTATTAAAATTCTGTAAATAGATTCTAAGATGGGCCTACCCTACCAGCTTTTGTTTTATATAATATGTGAGTCCTAGCACAGTAGCAAGTTTTCAGAATAAACGTGGCAATGTGGAAGTAGTTTTGCATGGAAGCCAAAGAGTGTATAGAAAGTAGGAAACAGCAAAGTAAAGCCAGTCATGGAACTAGTTAAAGTTTTATCTTTAAGAGCACAGATATTTCATAACTTGGGGGTAAATTCTGAAAATGCTGTTTCTAGATAGTGTTATTGGGAGAGGCATTGGTCCCCAAGATAGATTGCTCTGGCATTATTACTGTATTGAGGAATGGAGAAAAAATTAATGTGTCAAGATCCCATGAATCTGGGCAGTAAATGATACTGGACATAAAAGTTTGCTTTTGAGGAGTCCCATTGCCCTTTGGTTATTTATCCTTAATGCTACTGTGAGACAAAGAAGTAAAAAACATAATAAGTCATACTTAAATTGTTACTGTTCTTAGCATATAATAAAGGGAGGGCATTTGAAAGTGAATTGTGAATTTCTGTTTTCACCAAAGCCTGGCAATGTGATAAGGAGTCTTTTGTGTTGGCATTTCAGAGTGCAGAATGCATGGTTGGTATGAAGTAACTTTAGAAAAGGGAGTGTTGACTTTATAAAGCATATTGAACCAGACCTGTCAGATTGCATTCCTATACATGGATGGTTTTCCCAGCTTTATTTGTAGAATTGTTTTATGTCTGTATTACAGAGGAGAAATTGATGTACTGAAAGGATGTATTCAGAGGTCACATATTATCCTCTTAATTTTACTGCAAGAGAACCATGACCCAGTTAGCTTTTGTCAGAAACATGGGCCTAATCTAGAGCAGCTGTAGGAAGAAATTACCTCTTGCTTATAGAAGCATGAATTGCAGGCTGTGTTGCCTTTATTCAAAAAAGCTTTTCCAGGTGCTTGGGTGGCTCAGTCGTTAAGCATCTGCCTTCAGCCCAGGTCATGATTCTGGGGTGCTGAAATCAAGTCCCACATCAAGCTCCCTGTTCAGTGGGGAGTCTGCTTCTCCCTCTCCCTCTCCCTCTCCCTCTCCCCGGCTTGTGCTTGCTCTCTCTTGCTCTATCTCAAATAAAATCTTAAAAGAAAAACAAGGGCGCCTGGGTGGCTCAGTGGATTAATGCCTCTGCCTTCAGCTCAGGTCATGATCTCAGGGTCTCTGCTCAGCAGGGAGCCTGCTTCCTCCTCTCTCTGCCTGCCTCTCTGCCTACTTGTGATTTCTCTCTGTCAAATAAATAAATAAAATCTTAAAAAAAAAAAAAAAAAAAGCTTTAGGAAAAAAACAAAAAAACAAAACCCTGTTCTTGCAAGCTCTGATGTCTTCTGTATTTTCTGTATTTATTATTATCCTCACCATTAGGATCTTGCTCTTTTTTCTAAATTTAGCCAATAATACATCCCTACAATATTGCCTCTAAAGACCCATTAGCAGCTTACCCACATTACGCGAATCTTGCCTCGCTTATTGTACATTCTCCTTATTTTTAGGTTTCACCTTTCTGAAGTTGAGGTGTACCCCCTTCCAGATGAGTTCAGGATTACCCTGTTACATGGATTAAGCACTGCTTTATGACTCTCTGCCTTTGGGGCACATGCCTTATTTGTGGAACCAGTGATAACACTGGTACTAATACAGACAAAACCCTACCTGACATATCTTCAGTATGACCCAGGAAATAAAACCCCAATTTACAGCCTATGTTTATGTTTTGAAATAGACAGCATTATTTTTGTGACACAGTATGTTATTTATTTATGAATGAATCAGTGAATGAATGAATGAGTGGGCTCTCTGTGGGGCTTGAACTCACAATCCTGAGATCAAGACCTGATCTGAGATCAAGAGTCAGATAGATACTTAACCGACCTAGCCACCCAGGTGCCTCCACAGTAATGTATTTTAAATCCAGCTTCCTCATCTTTTCAGGTTTTATATGCTAGGACTAGACATTGCTACCTCACAAGCTGACAGCGAAGAATTTTTAATACATGCAAACTAAAGAGGCTGGAGAACAAAGAATGCTTTTGGTTTAACAGTGTAGTCTAGTAGAGCTTTCTATAGCTGGCTTTACCCATCAAGTATAAAGATACTTTCTCCTTTTAAGACTTGCTATGAAAGACTACATAGAACAGCAAGAAGCTTCTCTTTTTTTACTGTTTTATTCATCAAGTCAGGAAAGGCTCTGATCTGTATTCACTTTGCTATGCAGTAATCTTAGTATTGTTTATCATGTAACTTTTTTCAACAAAAATTAGCTCTATAGCCACAGTACTTCCTCTCATTAAAAGCAGATGAGCTTTCAGTTTGCAAGTGCATCCACCTTTCCAAATTTTGTTTTTCACAACGTTTTCCAAGAAATGCTGGTATCAACAGTATATACTTAGAACATACATAGAAAAGAAGTTTTCTGTTGAATTTATCCTGCTTCATACTAACTTTTGAAGAGATAATCTCTGGCCCTGAAGTCTGAACTTTTACGTAGCAGATATGCACTTAGGGTATTATTTTTAGATTATAAAAATTACTTTAAAATTACTTGGATGCAAAAAAAAAATACAAATTCTGCAAATAAATTTTATTAGTTTAAAATTAATGTGACTGCCAAAAATATTAACTAACATTATTATGCAGCCAGCTATAGCACTGTGGATGCTTCTTTTTACCTCAGAGACAGACTTAAAGTTGGTTACTTTTCATACTCAGTATGTCATGACAGTGAAGCCACTGTTAATATTTACAATGTGTCACGGGATACAGAATCCCATTTATCTGTATCCTACCCACACCTGGGGTCCTGTTTCCATTTTAGGCCCAAATGATGTAAGTAGCTGAGATACTAGGATGGGGTTCAGGATACTCACCAATATATCCCTTCTAACCTCCCATATTACCACTGTACTCGAAATAGTGGAATTAGGGGCGCCTGGGTGGCTCAGTTGGTTGGGCGACTGCCTTCGGCTCAGGTCATGATCCTGGAGACCCGGGATCGAGTCCCACATCGGACTCCTTGCTCGGCGGGAAGCCTGCTTCTCCCTGTCTCACTCCCTCTGCTTGTGTTCCCTCTCTGGCTGTGTTTCTCTCTGTCAAATAAATAAAATCTTAAAAAAAAAAAAAAAAAAGAAATAGTGGAATTAGTGCTGGAGATAGAGTTAAAAGCTACCAAATACTAATTTGACATAGCTATATAATCTGGCTAAAGACTTGTTCTGTAGTAGCTTTCTCAAAGATCAAAAGGATCTAAATGTTCTTTGAAAAATAGATACCAACTTTTCAAACCATAAGGGATTAAAAAAAAAAAAACTTTATCAGCTTGGAATTAACCTTAAAATTTTGTTTGAAATAGCTAATTTTTAGAAATTATTCTTTTAAAAATGTTGAATCCATTCTGTATTCTTCATTACTTATCTCATTTTGAGACATCTAGAAAGATTCAGGTACAGTAATTATCTTTTGAAGAAGAATGAATTGGTAATGGAAAACAGAATTCAGTAGTTCAAAACAGCAGACTTAATATTAAAATTTCAAGGACTCTTCTATTTTTAAAAGAAAAAATGATATCCACATATTTTCTAAACCTTACTGAGAAAGCTCTGGAATTCAGGGGAAATCGTGTAGAATGGGAAAAAGAAAACAAGGAGAATCCTAAAGCAAGAGGAACGAAGCTGCAGTTTCAAAGGCAGTAAACTAAAGAGCTGAGCCCTTTGCCCAGCCTTTGTATAGGTTACTCTAGATATTTAGGATTTGGGAACTGAGTGTATTAAGGAAGAGGATATATGTTGAAACAGTTTCTAACTTAGTTGAATAATGCCTAGCCTATAACAAAGAAACAAGTTTTATCCCTCCCCCCATTATATTTTAAGAAAGGAAGTGATGTGGTATGCAAAAAATCCCCCACTCAATTCTGAGATTTTGGGCAGATCATTTAACTTGTCCACATTTCTCTATTATCAGGATAAACTTAACTACTCCTGGGACTGTTAAGGGTAAAATGAAGTCATGTATGAAAAATTAAAATGTTAATTATTCTTGCTGCCTTTGGTTAGATTGAACAAAGAGGTTCTATAGGCAGGACATTGTGAATTAAGTCTATTTAGCTTCTAGAAGGTAATGATATTTTAATAACTCTTATATTAATTTAAAAGTGAAAGAATAAATCAAATCTTTTAACGTTGTGATTTGAAAGCTATAAAATCAATGCAATGAGAAATGGGCAAATTCAGCACATTTTATTTTAGTTTGTGGAAGAAGACTATGCCAACCCTAATGCTTTGCCTTTTTTTTCCCCTTTTTTTTAAGAGAAGAGAACAGACAGCAATGGTAGAGTATATTTTGTCAACCACAACACTCGTATTACACAGTGGGAAGACCCCAGAAGTCAAGGGTAAGAAACTTTCAGTTACGTATGGAAAAAATCAGATTCTAAGTTCTTTCCCCGAAGTCTTTAAACATTACTCACCCAATACTTCAGAAAGAGAAAAAAAACTACACTGTTATTGACATATAAAAGATGTGGGTTTCTTGAGAGTATGGGAGAGAAGTCATTGGTTTATACAAATATGTTTTCAAAAATTCCTATTTATTATTAAGCAGGATTTTGCAATCTGAGTTCACTGGAGAGAATTCAGGGAATACCTGACTAGGGGGAATAAATACAGATCCAGTTATATTAACCTTTACCTGAAATTGAGTGTTTCCTTTCATTGTGATCGTAAGCTACAACCATAGTAGAATTAGCAGTGCCTAGGACTTTCCCACCAGTAGAAATCATAGGTTTTTGTTTTTTGGTTTTTTTTTTTAAGATTTTATTTATTTGACAGAGAAACGCAGCTAGAGAGGGAACACAAGCGGGGGTGGGGGGGTGGGGGTGGTGAGAAGCAGGCTTCCTGCTGAGCAGGGAGCTCATTGCGGGGCTTGACCCTAGGACCCTGGGATCATGACCTGAGCTGAAGGCAGATGCTTAATGACTGAGCCACCCAGGCACCCCAGAAATCATAGGTTTTTTTTAATAGCATTGTGCAGTTGTTGCAGTTATCTCAAAATAGTCTACACATGTTGCAAGAACTTGCTAGTTAATGTATTAACAAAAAGACACATACTATTATTACAAGTTTTCTTTTTTATTGAAATATAATTAACATATAATATTTTAGTTTCAGATGTACAATATTGTGACTTGGCATTTATATACATAATGAAATTATCACCATAATCTAATTACCTCTGTCACTGAAGTTACTAAAGTATTACTGACTATACTCCCTTTGCTGTACTTTACATCCCTCTGACATTTATTTCATAACTGGAAGTTTGTAACTCAAAGACAAGTTTGTCTTTTTAATGTTTGGTAACTGTATATATTTGCCTGCCCTTCCTTCCTTCCTCCCTCCCTCCCTCCCTCCCTCCCTCCCTCCTTCCCTCCTTCCTTTGTCAGCAAAGGGAAAGGGAGAAGCAGGCTCCCACTGAGCAGGGAGCCCAGTGTGGGGCTCGATCCCAGGGCCCTGGGATCAGGACCTGAGCCAAAGGCAGACACTAACTGACTGAGCCACCTAGGCACCCCTGCTTGCTTTTCTTTGTAGCATTATGTAATTGTACTTCTGTTAGTTTGCTAGAGCTGCCTTAACAAAGTACTACAAATTGAGTGGCTTAAACAGTAGAAATTTGTCTCATAGTTAAGGAGGCTAGAAGTCTAGAATCAAGGTATAGGCAGGGCTTTGTTCCCTTGGACAGCACTAGAAGGATTTGTTCCAGGCCCTAAGCTCATATCCATTACTATCATGGAACAGAAATAATGATCCTTGTTGAGGATAGAGAGAAATTGGAACTTTCCTGCATTGCTGGTGGGAATACAAAATGGTGCACAACTGTCGAAAACAATTTGTTGGCTCCCCAGAAAGCTAAACACAAAAACATATCCAACAGTTCTCCTAGGTATACCCAAAAGAAGTGAAAGCAAGGACTCAAACACATATACCTACACTCATAACTGTGTTATTCACAGTAGCCAAAAAGTAGAAGCAACTTAAGTGTCCATCAGCAGATGAATGGATAAACAAAATGTAGTGTAAACATACAGTGGAATATTATCCAGCCTTAATGAGAAAGGAAATTCTTTTTTTTTAATTAACATATAATGTATTATTTATTTCGGGGGTATAGGTCTGTGATTCATCAGTCTTATCTGATACACAGCACTCCCTGCAACTTATACCTTCCCTAATGTCCATCACCTAGCCACCCATCCCTCCCACCCGTCTCCACTCCAGCTTCTGGTAGTTTGGTTTGTGGCAGCATAACTGCAGTCTTCATATAGCATTCTTCAGGTCTGCATGCCTCAAGTGCCCTTCTTATAAGGATACCAACCATATTGGATTAATGGCTTGCTATACTCCAGTATGATCCCATCTTAACTGATTATGTCTGCAATGACCCTATTTCCAAATAAGGTCACATTCTGAGCTCCTGCTGGTTAGTACTTTAACATAGGAATTTGTGGATGAACACAATTCAGCCCATAATAAAATCGAATACTGTGCATTTATCAGACCAAGAGGGTTCCATTCTGCAAGGAATTTGGCAAGCTGTAAAGTCAGCAGTCTCCCCAAGAATACCCTCACTTCAGACATCAGCCCCAAACTGGGAGATCCCCAAAATTGCTCTCACTTCAGACCAACTGGGTATATTCAGGGGTTCCCACAACCACTTTCAGGTTTGATAACTCACTTGAGGAACTAGAACTCACTCGAAGCTTGTTATACTCACAGTTAACATTTATCATAGGGAAAGGATACAAACTACAAGCAGCAGAAGGAAGAGATACAGGACAGAATGTGAGAAGGTTCTAAATATCCAGAATTGGTATGGATAGTGTGGAATATTGCCAACCAGGGACTCTCACTTGAGTCTCCTAAATCCAGAGTTTTTATTGGGGCTCCATCATGTACTGCCTATATAACTAACCTTTAATTTCTAGCCCTGTCCCAGAGTTTGAGGTAATATCTTCAGTTTCTAATTACTCCAGAAGGTGGAATTGATATGAGGTGTCCCAAAGCCTCCATCATAAATCGCATTTTTAAAAAGATATTATTTATTTATTTGACAGAGAGATCACAAGTAGGCAGAGAGGCTGGCAGAGAGAGAGAGGAGGAAGCAGGCTCCCTGCTGAGCAGAGAGCCTAATGCGGGCCTCGATCCCAGGACCCCGAGATCATGACCTGAGCCGAAGGCAGAGGCTTAACCCACTGAACCACCCAGGTGCCTGTAAATTACATTGTTGACTGTCAGTATTCAAAGTTCTCAAGCAAACAGAGGTATTCCTGACATGTAGGACATTCCAGAGGCCCAGAGCTCACCACCCAGTAGCAGAGGGCAGAGGCCAGTCCTCACGCATCCTTTTACTGAAAGTTAATAACCTTTGTTCTGGGGATGCCTGGGTGGCTCAGTTGGTTAAGCCACTGCCTTCGGCTCAGGTCATGATCCTGGAGACCCAGGATCGAGTCCCACATCGGGCTCCCTGCTCGGCAGGAAGCCTGCTTCTCCCTCTCTCACTCCCCCTGCTTGTGTTCCCTCTCTGGCTGTTTTTCTCTCTGTCAAATAAATAAAATATTTAAAAAAAAAAAAAAAAAGAACCTTTGTTCTGATAATATGGTTTAAATTTAAAATCTGCTTCTGGATACCAATGTCACATTTTTTATGTTGTTACAGTATCTAACTTAAATATATTCAGTTTCCCTTAAAGGGAGAATTTCAAAGGTAACATTTTAAATTGCTCTGTAGTCACCTTTCTGTAATTTGCTATCATGTTTTGTTCCCCCTTAGACTTTTAAAGTGTCAGCTAAAGTGAGAATCATATTTTAATAAATCATATTTTAATAAATAGTACAAATGACCCAGTTCTATCCAGTTTGTTTTCAAGACAACAATTTGTACTGAGCTTATGTTGACAATATAATTATAACAAATAAGTGCCACCTTTTAAAAATTTTTGGTAATCTATCTGACATTTCTGTTTACCCTGTGAATAAAGCGAAATATTCTTAACCTTTCGACATAGTTTCCAAAATACTGTTCTAGACAGTGGTTCTCAGCCTTTTATTTTTCTGAAGTACACTTGAGGAAAATGACAATCCTGTCAACAGTAGTGGCTCTCTAAAACCAGTCAGCTTAAATGCCCCCAACCTCTCCCTTTCTTCCTTTCTGATGTGAACTTGGACATTTCCACCTTTTTTTTCCTTTCTCACTAAACCCACCAGGTGAGAAAATCTGAAGCTATAGTATTCAGCTGGCAAATATGGGTAAAAACTTGGAACACTTTTACTAACTAGTTAAAAAGATTGGGTGCCATTATGACAGATTACACAAATACAAACTACAAAGGAGGCTTCAATAATTCCCTACCCATTCTAGTGGAATATTTTAAAATGTAAAAATTTCTTAGGCTCACAAGTAAGCAGTTTTGAATATTTATGCTTATGGCCCAGGTATTTTAATATATGACAAATAAAAATGCACCATTGCCTTATCTAGTTCCTGTTTTAAAATTCATGTAGTGGGGTGCCTGCATGGCTCAGTTGGTTAAACAGCTGCCTTTGGCTTGGGTTGTGACCCCAGGGTCCTGGGATTGAGCCCCACATCGGGCTCCCTGCTCAGCAGGAAGCCTGCTTCTCCCTCTCCCACTCCCCCTGCTTATGCTCCCTCCCTCACTGTGTCTATCTCTGTCAAATAAAATCTTTTTTAAAAATAAAGAAAAAAACTCATGAAGTATTTGCAGGGTGTGGGAAGTTGTTGCCAGACAGACAAGCTGAAAAAGTTGGCGAATGCTATGCTAGCAGTAAGAAGGAAATACTTTTTTTTTTTTTTTTTTAAGATATTATTTATTTGACAGAGAGAAACACAGCCAGAGAGGGAACACAAGCAGGGGGAGTGAGAGAGGGAGAAGCAGGCTGCCTGCCGAGCAGGCAGCCCGATGTGGGACTTGATCCCAGGTCTCCGGGATCATGACCTGAGCCGAAGGCAGTCGCTTAACCAACTGAGCCACCCAGGTGCCCAAGAAGGAAATACTTTGAGAGACTCAAAGAGAATGATCAGTATATAGTAGGGGGAGTACTAATAGTTACAACTTGAGGGCTTACTACTGTGAAGCTTTTTTTTTTTTTTTTTTACTGTGAAGCTTTTTACTTATATTGTCTCACTTATTCCTCTTACAGTCTTACTATATATACATTCTTAACAGGCCGAAGTTGAGAGAGATTAACCAAAGTCTAAAGATAGGTATTAAGGAAGTGATTAGAAATACTTCAGAAAGAAGTTGAGTTGCCTTAACAGGGGAATAATTAAGATCTTCTGGACAAGGGGAAAGGCTTCATTTGGAGGTATGACAGATCATGTCTTATAAGGGAGATGGTGAGTAGCACTGCAGTGTGAAATCACAGGCTTCACGGAAGGGAGCTGGAGTTAGAATATGGCGTTAACCCTGAAAGAACACTGAGGGCAGAGTGAGTGCCCCGTGTTGAGAGTTCAGGGCTTATCATTGGTAGTCTGAGCAGTGAGTATCACTTTAAGGAGAGAACTAATCATGATCAGATCTCTTTTTTAGTACTCTGTCAGCGATAAGAAATGAGTGTAGGACCAGAGTGAGAACAGAGGCAGGAAAACCAGTTTGGTGACCATTATGAAAGTTTAAATGAGAGGTGAATGATGCCAGGGTGAGGATGTTCTTGGGAATTGAAAACAGTGATGAATATGAAGGCTTCCAAGGCAGAATGGGCAGAACTTGGTTACCAAAAGCTGTTTAGGCCAGTTATTAGAGGGGATCACAGGCCAGGTAGGTGGAAACAGGGTGGTGGTTCCATGAACCTATTGACAAGTTTAACATGCTTATAGGATATTTATAGAGAGGTCTACTAAACAACGAGAAACACTGGACTGAATGATCTAAATGATGCTGCATTTATGCGTAATTTTTGTTCTGTGTACTTGGGGAACAAACAGCTCAACATTTTTTATTTGTATGTGTTTTTCAGTCAATTAAACGAAAAGCCCTTACCTGAAGGCTGGGAAATGAGATTCACAGTCGATGGAATTCCATATTTTGTGGACCACAACAGAAGAACAACAACCTATATTGATCCCCGCACTGGAAAATCTGCCCTGTAAGTTTTCTAAACATTGTAGATTAAAAGTAAAACTAATTCCTAAGATTTTGTTATGAAAATCTGAATTAGTAAGGAATACATTTCTTACTGTTTCTTGAGTTGGGTTGCCCAAAGATCATTGTTCACTAAATATTTTGTATTTTTATTAGCCTATTTATTTATCATCATAGTTTCTGTTAGAGACCTTTCATATTTCTTACCTGTTCACATAGCACTAAAAAGATTATTTAGAAATTATCAGTACAATACTACTTACCAATTAATCCCTGATTCTCATGCCTGCTTTCTTTTTAATTCTCCTGTTACTAAAGTAACTGTGTTTTATTTTGCTTAATGTGTTTTATTTAACGTGATTTTTCTGTGTGTGACGAAATACATATAGCAGAGTTACCATTTTAACCGTTTTAGGCATACAATTCAGTGGCACTAAGTACATTCACTTTATTGGGCAAACATCAGCCCCATCCATCTCCAGAACATTTTTTCATCCCATACTGAAACTCTATGCCTATAAACAATAACTCTCCTGTCCCAGTTTTTCCTTAGCCCCTGATTAGTCTTAAACTTCCTGTCTCTATGAATTTGACTACTCATACAAATGGAATCATAATGGTATTTGTGCTTATGACTTGTTTATTTCACTTAGCATTTTATTTCCAGGGTTCATCTGTGTTACCATTTACATCAAAATTTCATTCCTTTTTTAATGCAGAATAATAACTTAGCATATATGTGTGTACCATATTTTATTATATATCTGTTCATGACTTTCGGGGTGTTTAAACATTTTGACTATTGTGAATAATGCAGCTGTGAATTTGAGTGTACAGATATCTGTTTGAGGTTTTGTTTTCACTTCTTTTGGGTATATCCTCAGAAGTGGAATTGCTGTCAGTGCTAATTCTTTGTTTTTTTTGAGGCACTTCAGGACTGTTTTCCACTGTGAATATACCATTTTACATTGCCACCAAAAATGTACCACAGGTTCCAGTTTTTCCCCATCAGTGGTGGTTGTTTTCTGTTTTTTAAAAATGTCAACCTGATGGGTATGAGGTGGTATCTCAGGGTTTTTATTTGTATTTCTCTAATGATTCATGATTTTGAGCATCTTTTCATGTGCTGTCTATTCAACTTCTTTGCCCATCTTTGAATCTGGTTGTTTTTTATTGTTGAATTTTAGAAGTTCTTTAAATTCTGGATAGTAATCCCTTATTGGATACATCATTTGCTGTTATTTTTCCTATTCTGTGCATTGACATAAGTTTTATAGTGTTAGCTCTTAGGTGTAGGTTTGGGGTCCATTTTTAGTTAATTGTTGTAAATGATATTCAGAAAGGGTCTAACTTTACTTTTTTGCAAATGGTGGTCCAGTTTACCAAGCACCATTTGTTGAAAAGACTGTTGAATGGTCTTGGCACCCTTGTCAAAAATCCTTTGCCCATATATATGCAAAGGTTTATTTCTGGAGTTTATATTTTGCTGGTCATTGTAGCGGTCTTTATTCTAGTTCCACACTGTTTTCATTACTGCAGGTTTTACTAAATTTTGAACTCAGGAAATGTGAGTTCTCCAAGTTCTTTTGTGAGATTGCTTTGGCATTGTAGGTTCCCTGAGATTTCATGATTTTTAGAACTTTCTGTTGCTGCAGAAAAATGTTATTAGGATTTTGATAGGGGTTGCATCGAATTTGTAATTCTTTTTGGTTTGTTTTGACATCTTAACAATATTACATCTTTTAAGCCATGAACGTAGGGTGTCTTTACATTTATTTGTCTTCTTTAATTTCTTTCAACAATGTTTTGTAGTTTTCCAGTATACAAATCTTTTACCCTCCTTGGCTTAGTTATTCCTAAGTTTGTTTTAATGCTATGTGCATATGGAATTGTTTTCTTAAATTTTGTCAGATTATTGATTGTTAGTGTATAGAAATGCAACTGATTTTTGTGTTGTTTTATATCCTACTTTGGTGAATGTACTTACTGATTCTAATAGTATAGTTCTATGTTTGGAATGTTTAGGATTTTCTAAATAGAAGATTATATCTTCAAACAAAGATAATTTTTACTTCTTCCTTTGCAGTTTGGATGCCTTTTTTTTCTTTTCCGTGCTTGATTGCCCTGGCTAGAACTTCTAATACTATGTTGAATAGAAAGGAAAGCAGGTATCCTTGCTTTGTTCCTGATCTTTGAAGGAAAGCTTTTTCACCATTGAGTATGTCAGCTGTGTGATTTTCATAAATGACTCTTATATTGAGGGAGTTTCCTTTTAGTCCTCATTTGTTGAGTGGGTTTTTTTTGTTGTTTTGCCTCAGTTGAGATGATCATGTGGGGGTTTTTTTGCCTTTGTTATTGATGTTTGGTATATAGGACTGACATATCATATGTTGAACAACTCCTTGCATTCCAGGAGTAAATCCCACTCTCCTGTTAGTATTCTGCTGAATTCAATTTGCTAATATTATACTGTGAACTCATATCAGCTCATAAGAAAACTAGTCAGTAGTTTTCTGGTAGTGTCTCTGACTTTGATATCAGGGCAATGTTTACCTCTTGTTGCTTTTTGAATTTTAAAATTTCTGCTTATTAGAGCTTTAGGGGCTCCTGGCTGGCTCAGTCAGTAAAACATGTGACTCTTGATCTCAGGATTGTGCATTCAAGCCCCGTGTTGGGTTTAGAGATTACTTAAATCTTAAAAAACTTTGATGTGTATAGCAGAAACTAGAAATTCGGGCCACTTAGGTTTTAATGAAATTAAAAATTATCTAAGTGTTGGTATTTACCCTAAAGATACAAATATAGTGATTCAAAGGGGGTACCTGCACCCCAATATTCATAGCAGCAATGTCGACAGTAGCCCAACTGTGGAGAGCCCAGATGTCCATTGACAGATGAATGGATAAAGAAGATGTGATATATAGATACAATGGAATACTACTCAGCCATCAAAAATGAAGGCTTGCCATTTGCAAGGACGTGGATGGAACTAGAGGATATTATGCTAAGTGAAATAAGTCAATCAGAGAAAGATAATTATCCTATGATTTCACTTATATGTGGAATTTAAGAAACAAAACAGGATAATAGGGGAAGAAAGGAAAAAATAAAACAAGATGAAATCAGAGCGGTAGATAAACCATAAAAGACTCTTAATCAGAGGAAACAAATGGAGGGTTGCTAGAGGAGTGTGAGGTGGGTGGATGGGGTAACTGGGTGATAGACATTAAGGAAAGTGTGTGATGTTATGAGCACTGGGTATTATATAAGATTGAGGAATCACTGACCTCTACCTCAAAAACCAGTAATACATATTAATTGAATTTAAATTTTAAAAATGAAAAGGTTATTTAAATATGTAAAGAAATAACAGAATCTTTAATACCATTTATTTTAACTTTAGTTAAGTTTGGGTACATAAAACAAAACCATAAAACCATAGTGGTCCGTTTATGACAGAAATACATTTCTTTCCATCATTAAGCACACTATTAGTAACCCCTGGCTCAGTGAAGTCAGAGAAATGAGGAAACATTGTATTTAATGATAATAAAAGTGCAACATATCACAATTTGTGGGATTTAGAGATTTTTATTTATTTGATAGAGAGAGAGAAATCACAAGTAGGCAGGCAGAGAGAGAGGAGAAAGCAGGCTCCCCGCTGAGCAGAGAGCCCAATATGGGCCTCGATCCCAGGACCCTGGGATCGTGACCTGAGCCGAAGGCAGAGGCTTTAACCCACTGAGCCACCGAGGCGCCCAATTTGTGGGGTTTAACAAAAATAGTCCTCAGTGGAACTTTCATTGTTCTGTATCAGATTAGATTAGAAAATAAGAAAGGTATAAAATCAGGGCGCCTGGGTGGCTCAGTTGGTTAAGCGACTGCCTTCGGCTCAGGTAACGATCCTGGAGACCCAGGATCGAGCCCCACATCAGGCTGTCTGCTCAGCCAGAAGCCTGCTTCTCCCTCTCTCACTTCCCCTGCTTGTGTTCCCTCTCTTGCTGTGTTTCTGTCTGTCAAATAAATAAATAAAATCTTAAAAAAAAAAAAAGGTATAAAATCAGTGAATGCTGCTTTCACCTTAGTCTAAAAAAAGAAAGTTTATTAAACTCCAAAAAAGCAAAAAAAAAAAAAAAGGAAAGCTTAAAAGCAGATATTAACAAGATGAAATTGAAATTATAGAGAACTCAGAGCTAGAAGTTCAATCTTGGAAAAGATTAATAGTATCGATAACCCCTGGTAACCTGAGGAGGTAAAAAAAGAGAAAACACAAATTAATATGAAAGTGAAAAACATCACTACATATCCTACACATATTGAGAGATTATCAGAGTATATATATGAACAATTTTTTTTTTTTAAGATTTTATTTATTTACTTGACAGAAACCCAGCAAAAGAGGGAACACAAGCAGGGGGAGTGAGAGAGGGAGAAGCAGGCTTCCTGCCAAGCAGGGAGCCCAATGCAGGGCTCCATCCCGGGTCTCCGGGTTCATGACCTGAGCCATCAGGTGCCCCTGTACTTGAACAACTTTATGCCAAGAGTTTTTCCCCTTGTAACCTAGCCAGCCACCCTATCCCTCACTCCAACCCCCCAGCAACCCTCAGTTTGTTTTCCGAGATCAAGTGTCTCTCGTGGTCTCCCATCCTATTTCCCTCTGCACACCCCACGATGACCCCCTCCCTGCCTCTCCAATTCCTCATATCAGAGAGATCATGTGATAATTTTCTTTTCTCTAATTGACTTATTTCATTCATATGCCAAGAATTTTTATTTATTTAAGCCAGCCATTGAGGCCAGTGCGGGGTTTGATGTGGGGCTCCAGTCTCAGATCATATCTGAGGCAAAATCAAGAGTCAGACACTTAATCTACTGAGCCACCCGGTCGCCCCAAGAAGTTTGATATTTTAAGTCAAACTGACAAATTCCTTGAGAGAAACAAGTTACCAAAATGAACATAAGAAGAAATGGTAAATCTAAATAACCCTATATCTAGTAAAGAAATTGAATTCATAATTAAACAATTTCTCACAAGGAAAATTCTGGCCTAGGTGGCTTCCACTGGTAAATTTTATCAAAACTGTAGTGATATCAATCCTATTCAGATTCTTCCGTAAAATGTAAGCGATGGGAACACTTCCCAACTTACTGGGAACTCCCTTCCCTCCTTTTCTTTTCTCTTTCTTCTTCTTTTTCTTTGGAAGTCTTTATTTTTAAGTAATTTCTATACCCAATGCAGGGCCCAATCCCACAACCCCGAGACACACCAACTGACCAAGACAGCCAGGCACCCCTAAAAGTCAATTATATTTCTACATTGAACATTTAGAAAATGAATTAAAGGAAGTCTAGGGTGGGGCGCCTACATGGTGTAGTCACTTAAGTGGCTGCCTTCGGCTCAGGTCATGGTTCTAGGGTCCTGGGATCCAGCCCCATATCCAGTTTCCTGCTCAGCGGGAAGTCTGCTTCTCCCCAGCCTGCCACTCCCCCTGCTTGTGCTTGCGCGCGCTCGCTCTCTCTCTCTCTCTCTCTCTCTCTCAAATAAATAAAATCTTTTTTAAAAAAAAGGAAGCCAAGGGCTTGTTTCAAAGCCCCATGGTATCATCAGTGATCTAGGCTTCTTTCTTTCTGTTCTACCATCCCAGACCATGGGCTCTTTTCTCAAGGTTGCCTCATAGTGTCTGATAAGTGCTGAAACTTCAGCTATCGATGCACTCTAGGCTGCAATATGGAGGAACAACAAATTGGAAAGAGAAAACATCGTTTTCTAGCTGTCTTCAGTCTCCTTAAAAGAGCTTTGTGGAAATCCTATACATTTATACATTTACAGCTCATTAACCATGGTTAAGTTGCTCAACCATGCTGAGGAAATGTAATCTTTATTCTGGGTAGCTCTCTGCCCAGTTAGATATCAGAATTATGATTTAAGTACAAAGGAAAGAATAGATTTGGGAATAGGCAAATGTTCCGAGATAGAATCTTCTTTACCTAGTCCTGGTAGATTTCACTATATATAAAAGAAAATCCCACAACAATGCCTTTAAAAAAATCTAAATTTCTGTCTTTTCAAAGTAGTGCTGGGAAAAAAAATTTTTTTTAAAGGTGGCATTTAGGAGTATGCTATGCTACAGTATTTTTATATCTGACTGAATACTGAGGGGGTGTGGTTTTTTTGCTTTCCTTCTATAATCTTACAAGCTGCTATATATGTCATATTAACATTCCTCCTCAGAGACAATGGACCACAGATAGCCTATGTACGGGATTTCAAGGCAAAGGTTCAGTATTTCCGGTTCTGGTGTCAGGTTAGTATCAGGACTTTTTCTGTACTCCCTTTCTTTTGTTATGTTGCTTATGTTACAGGGATTGTGAAAAATAATTAAACCATAGAAAAACAGGTAAAATGGGAAGCATTAGAATCTCTCTTTTCTATTTTTAGGGCAAAGAAAAAGATTATCAGTTAGCTCATTTGTGGCTTCTGTAGTCCAGAAGAATAAATTTGAAACCGTTTGAATAAAAAAAATTGCAACTCTCCTTTCAGTACCCATAAGTCTAAGATTGCAAAAATCTTCAAACAAATGAGATAAAACATTTTCTGATATATGGATTGTAACCAGCCCCTTTCTTTTTTATTTATTTAACCAGCCCCTTTCATATCTAATATTTGATATGACTTTGATATATATTATATATAATATATATTTGAGATATATATAGTTAAATTCTGAATATTCTTCCCATATATGATCAGTTATTTCTGATACATATTTTCCAAATTAATGATTTCTTTATAGGTTCTAAGTAAAATTAATGTACTAATCATAGTGTTACTAAGTAAGATGAATATTTTTAAACTTCAAACTCATTAATTAACTGGGCCCAAGCAAGCAAGAATAATCTAAATTAGCTTTTTGAAAGTAAAATTAAAGATTTATTTGGCTCATTAAGCACTGCATATGAGATCTTTTTTTGTGTTTTCTTTTGTTATATATCAAATGATCTGTAGCAATCACAAATGCATGATTAAACATTACTGAAGTAAATTCATATTCATTGTCTACTTTTTTCTCTAAGCAAAGATAAAACGAAATAGAACTTCACTCTTTCGGTTTTTCAATAGGCTATTTTAATAGAGTTGACTTAAGTCATTCTTATGTTTCAGCAACTGGCCATGCCACAGCACATAAAGATTACAGTGACAAGAAAGACACTGTTTGAAGATTCCTTTCAGCAGGTACTGTCTTATCCACTTGATAGTTTGCCCTGTGGCTGCCTGCCCAGAACCACTTTTGGTTCCAAGTCTTAACAGTTTGGCTTTTTGAGTTGGAGTCCTTAAATTAAGTATTGCCAGGTGTATTCATACTTAAAATTTAGGAACATGTAGATAGTTTTGTATGTATATATTTTTGTGCTTTTGAAATGTCAGAGTAATTTAAAGTAATTGGTGAGTTTCAGGTTTTCATTTCTAAGCCAAGTGTTGAGTTTGAAATAGATGTTGAGTAAAAAAGTAGGTTTTTGGTAGACAGAAGTATGGCAATAGCCATATGAACGTTATTGGATGGGTAGAAAGGAAGAGGAGATGACTTTGCTTTTATACTCGTGTGTTACTTGCATTTTTACAATAAGCATTTGTCATTCATAATTTTTACAAAAATTTTTTTATGTAGGAAGGAAGTTGGTCATTGGTTATTATACCAAAATTAAAAAAAAAAAGATTTTTTTCAGTAGTAGTCAAATTCTTTTTATTGTCCTCAGAACCCAAGTTAATTTACACTTTTATTTTGTAACTTAACCAACTTGCAAATAAATGTGAAGTAATTTTGTTGTAGAGACAATTGAAATGGACAGTGAAAAACTCTTTAAAATGAAAACATCTACTTAATCCTTATTTTATGGCTGGATATGGACATAATTTTTTGTTATCAAGCCCTTGTGATAATTGTGGTAGCTACAGCTTCAGAATGAATGTAGAGGGAAAAGAGAGTTTCTGAGATGATTGGCAGGTCAAATAGTTTTGTACATTTCCTAATGAAACCTCAGTAATTAACATTGAAGAGAAAAGCCAGTTGGCATCCTGCTATAGCAGAACTTGACTAAGGCCATTCAGAGAATTGAGTGATTCCCTTCATCTGATGTAAGTTTCCAAGACCATACCCAATGCCAGTCATTGCCTACTTCTAATTTTTATATTCATAACTACTGTGTAGTCAGTCTCTGGTGGGCCAGTTATGAGAACATAACTTGCTGTTGCAGTGCTGAAAGATACAAAACTTGGTTAAATATCTCTTTATTTTTTGACTTTTGAAACCTAAAGACTTTTGCAGAATGACAGACCACATGGTACTAAAGCAGTTGTTTAAAATTGTCACCCTAGATTTGATATCCACCAAATACATGTGAAACCAAAACTTACAAGAAAAACTTGATTGCTTTGGAAGAGTGACAGATTTTATAGCAAAATTAGCATCAACTTTTCTTCCTAAGTGGTGGATAAGGTTGTTGGGGGTAGTAAGTGTTTTTGCTTATTGGGGAAATTGCAGGAGAAGAAAATTTTTTTAATATTAGACGTTTATTAAAAGGTACTATTTAAAGATATTCTCCCCAGGGAATAGCAAATCCTAAAGTATCAAACACAGGGCAAAAACAACCAGAATTTCCAAGGGGGAACAGCCTCAGGTTTGGGGGAATAGCAAGAGAGATCAGAATCAACCCTAAGTTTTGGGGAGCAGCCCTAGGGACAAGGAATAGTCAGAGGGAGCAAGAAACAAACAAACCAATAAAAAATGTTTTAACCTTTACTGTCTGTCATTTGTATTACTATATAGCCGACCTAGTATATTTGTAGAATAATTGCCATAAGCATTGAATTTTTTGTTACATTTGGGTTTTTTTAGTGGGATATGAATTCATGAAAGTGATATATATATTATGTGAGAACTGAGCCCTGGCATAAGCAGGTTACTTACTGGGCCTCTTTGGATATTTCATATGAGAATTCATTCTAATTTCATAAAACAGTGGCATTAAGTCCACTTCTCTTTGTCCAGGCCCTGTCACTTGTTTTTTCGAAGAGTAAATAATATTTGTAATGTTCGTTGGCCCAATTTTAGGCAAGTAATTAAATAATTTTACAAAGGGAAAACCCAAATCATCTACTCATTATATTTCAGTAATGGTGCTGTCCTTCAAATATGAAGATGATCTTATTAAACAACTGTGTAGTAGGACGCAAAATTGAGTATTTTTCCAGGTATTTATAGATTTCCACTGAGAATGAGCTTCAGTTCCAGGTTAGCCAGATGCTATGGCTACTACTGGCTGTGAAACAAATCCAAACATAACCAAACGAAGCCCTTCACCATGCAGATAACCTAACAAAGGACCATGTCTGTAGTCACTCCGCTCTAAGCAGGTGACAGAAGCAACCTGATAAGTCAAAAGTAGGATTATTTAAAATAAAATTTTATGTATCTGTGAAGTATATTAAAACACAGATGTGTATAATATGTATAAAATATTATAATACTTTAATGTATTTTCTGTATGTATGTTGCTGACTAGACCACGAACACCATTCTGTGGCATAGGAAACTCAAGTTACCTATTATGAAAAACATCTCAGACCTGGAAGTGGTAGAATGATGTTTCAACAACTGCTTTTACCAATTCTTTTACTTTATTATTTTGTAGATAATGAGCTTCAATCCCCAAGATCTGCGAAGACGTTTGTGGGTGATTTTTCCAGGAGAAGAAGGTTTAGATTATGGAGGTGTAGCAAGGTAGTGATAATATGAATACTCAGAACTTAGTTCCTTTCTTCCAAAGGTATCATTCACTTTGCTTGCAAGTATTTTCTCAATCTTATATTTCAGGAAAATGAATGTAGCAAATTATTGTACGTTTATTCTGCAACTACAGAAGTTTAGCAAACACTAATTCAGCACTTTCTCTGTAAGGGACTGCTAGTTGATTGCTCCCACATTACTCATTTTCATCCTCAAGATAACCCTGTGAGAATTTTATGGGTAATAAGGAGGTTCAGAGTCTAACCTATGGTCCATAAATAAGATGGATGCAAGCGTTGTGTCATCAAACCAGAAGCCAGTTTTCAGTCTGCCACCTCTTTTTTATTCCATAGAGTGAGCATACAAGGCCCTATAGTGATGAGCTTACTTTTCCCATTACTGATACAGATGATAGACACTCAGTTCCCAAAAGAAATTAATATATCTGTTTTAAGAATACAGAGGGCTCTGTAAAATAGGAGTTGAAATTTTAAATTTTGCTTTCTTAATGTTGGAACTTCTAATCAAACCCTAGAAGACATACTCAGGAAATTCCTTTGCTTGTTACATAACAGTATAGCACTCAGGTTAAATATTTGCACAGCAGTGGCAGTGCGAAGCAAGGACTTTGGAGTCAAGACTGAATTTGAATTATTTTTCTGTACTCAGTAGTACAGTCTGGGGCAAATACCTTCCATCTGTAAAAAAGGAAATCATATCTAGTTTTCTAGGATTATTGTGAAGAATAGAAATAGTGTTTATTAGTGACGTAGTTCAGACCCTCTATTCTTGTGTGTTCACTAAATGATGGTAACATTTTAGTAGTTCTTATTTATGTTATATATTAAAGTTCACATTTCAAAATGTATGAAGCAACCACTGGTAAATAATAAATATGAATAGAAACACTGAATTTTATATGAGTTAAAGACAGTTCAGGAGGAGGGCAATCATTTATTCTTAATTAGAAAAGTCACATAGTATTAATTAATAAGTATAAGCAGCATTACCACCCAGAGGCCATGAACTCACAGGAAAAGAAATCTTGGGTGCCTGGGTGTCTCAGTCATTAAGTGCCTGCCTTTGGCTAGGTTCATGCCCTGGGCTTGAGCCCCACATCAAGCTCCCTGCTCAGCGGGAATCCTGCTTCTTCCTGTCCAACTCCCCAACTCCCCCTGCTTGTGTTCCCTCTCTCACTGTCTCTCTCTCTCTCTCTCTCTGTCAAATAAATAAATAAAAATCTTTTTTAAGAAAGAAAGAAAGAAAAATCTCAGACACAAGCTAGTGTCATCTGTATTGCCCCAGATCCATTCTGCCTACTGTTCCATCAGGCCAGCCCATGTTACGTAGTAACTATAATTATGTTAATATTGGTTGGTATTTTCACAACAGTTGAATTAGAGCTCCTCAGAGCATTTTTCTAATGAATGAGTGGCTTCAATTGTTTTATTGTCTTTGTGAAATTCGAAGTTTTTTCATATTTACCTGAAATTTAGAGAACAGTGGCATTTGATGAGGATTGCTGTGATGTTTAGTTACAGATGGAGTAATATTAGACTTCTTTCAGTTGCTCTAACTACATGGGTTAATAGTGAATTTTAAACTTGCCTCTATATAGTATTTCATTGATTTTAAGACTGACATTTTAACATCTCTGACATTGAGCTATATATCACAATTATAATTAGAAAAATTTTTAGTTCATCAAATAATGGTATCTTTTAAGTTGATGTCTTAGATTCTTTGAAATATATGCAGTGTGTAAATATCATCTCTCTAAACTAGATGTCTGTTTGAACAGAAGCAGTTTAAAAAATCAACTTGGGATTAGAAAACTGCTGCCAGCTGAGGAGTGTAGACTCCTGAGATCTTTGTAGCACTGCTCTTTGGTTTGTTGGCATGGTTTTTTCACTCTAAATTTTCTTTTGATTTCAGAGAGTGGTTCTTTCTTTTGTCACACGAGGTGTTGAACCCAATGTATTGCCTGTTTGAATATGCAGGGAAGGATAACTACTGCTTGCAGATTAATCCTGCTTCTTACATCAATCCAGATCACCTGAAATATTTTCGTTTTATTGGCAGATTTATTGCCATGGTAAGTACTGGTGGAGAACTGTTACTCAGCAACACTAAAGCATTATTTCTTTAATTTTCTAATTTGAAATTTTCTCATCACTAAGAAATTATTTTAAGATTGGTTTATCTTTGCCCTTTTCCCAAAAGTGTGCCATAATAGATAACAGGGGAGCTTTAAGAATTCATCTAACATTCTATTATAAAATTCTCATAAATGCTATTATTTTCTTCTCGTATAGGCTCTGTTCCATGGGAAATTCATAGACACAGGTTTTTCTTTGCCATTCTATAAGCGTATATTGAACAAACCAGTTGGACTCAAGGATTTAGAATCTATTGATCCAGAATTTTATAATTCTCTCATCTGGGTTAAGTAAGTTTGTTTCCATTTAATTTGTCAAAATATAGTCTTACATTTTTTCATTATGGTGTTGGTAACTTATCCAATTTGTAAGCATGGAATTGGCTTATTGAATTTAAATATTAAATTTGTCTCGATAGATTTTACAGAATACACCCAGTATCTTAGGCAAAAACATAATGACTTCAGAGTATAGTCTTTCCAGTTTTCTTCTTATTTTGATGCTATAGTTTTATAATAATTATTGAAGAACACAGTCCTTTAAATATTTTATATGATTGAATTTGTATAACAAATCGTGTTAATTTCATTTGTACAGAGAAAACAATATTGAGGAATGTGGTTTGGAAATGTACTTCTCTGTCGATAAAGAAATTTTAGGTGAAATCAAGAGTCATGATTTGAAACCTAATGGTGGCAATATTCTTGTAACAGAAGAAAATAAAGAAGAATATATCAGGTGAGAGAGAATGCTTCTTTTAACATATAGTATCTATAACACATTGGTAATTGCATAGTAATACTAGTGGACCGTATTTCAAAAGATAACGCTTGCCTTTTTACTAATCATTATGAGAACTGATCACATATAACAAGGACATGATCACTTTCTACCTTACAAGTGTGTTGAGAGAGGAACAAGAAAAGGGTGCTATGGGAAGTCACAGGAGGGAGACATTATTTCTTCTAGTTGTAATCATGAGCAGAGATATGAAGACTGGAAAGCACAAGTAACAAATAGTAAAGAGGAAAACAGTATTTGGTGGTGCTATCAGGCAGCTCAGAGTTGATAGCCCATTCTGCCATGTCTTGCAGTTCAGAAGGAAAATGAGGGATCTTTGAAGATGTGGAGGCTAATAAGTTACAATAACCCTTAAGAGAACAGTTACAACTACATCCAAGTGGTAGATAGAAAAACCACATTACAAGAAATTAAGGACCAAATTCAGCAAGCAATCTAAATTTCTTTTAACAAAGTCTAGCGGCAGAACAATGAGAAGGTAGAATAGATTCTTATGGAGGCAGCAGGGTAGAGAGACTATTCTCCAGGTTAACTCAAACTAAATTTTAAAGAGAGTTAATCTAATGGGTACTGATAGGTTTTATATACCTTTCTTGGTATATTTTCAGTTTAACCACAATTTGAAGATTATAAAGGGATAGAAAAGAATTTTGGTTATATAGAATATTCAATTTTTAGAAATAGTGCTAGATCACTCTCAAATACCAGCTCTGTAACCACTATTCCATGTAACATCAGGTCATTGTAAAGACTCTCAAAGGGCACCCGGCTGAATCAGTCAGTTAAGCATCTGCCTTTTGGCTCAGGTCATGATCCTGAGGTCCTGGGATCAAGCCCTGTGTTGGGCTTCCTGCTCAGAGGGGTGTCTGATGCACCCTCTGCTTCTCTCCCTGTTCATTGTCTCTCTTGCTCTCTCAAATAAAATCTTTTTTTAGAAAGTCAAAGTTGAAATCTAGACTTGTTAGTAGAGAATTTTCATTAAAAGTATTTTCATTCAAGGGGTATCTGCCTAGGTGGCTCAGTTATGATTTCAGGGTGGTAGTATCCAGCCCCACTGCAGGCTCCCTGCTCAGCAGGGAGTCTGCTGGACATTCAGTACCTCCCTCACCACACGCTCTCACACTCTTGCATGTGCGTGGGTTACCTCTCTCTCTAAAATAAATAAATCTTCAAAAAAGCATTTTCATTAAAAAAAAACTGTAAGGGGAATCTGTAAGTTAAAAGCTTAAGAGACTTTTACAGTTTATGAACCCTTTTAGATGCTGATTAAAGCAGTATGTTAAGTTGAGTCAATCAGAATTTGAGCACTGAAAACTTGGATATAAAGGAATTATTGTTTACTTTTTTGTGTGATAATAGAATTGTGGTTGTTTTCAAAATGAGACTATCTTACCAGAGATACATGCTGAATTATGTTTAAAATGATACAGATTGGTGTTGTGTTGAAGCTGGGATATACTTAGGACTAATTATATCCTAATTTTATAAATATTTGAAGTTTTTCATAATAAAGTTTTTAAAAATTATTTTTACACTCAGAATTTAAAAGTAAAATCTAAACTTCCTGATAGCTTTTTTAATATTTATTTACCAGAATGGTAGCTGAATGGAGGTTGTCTCGAGGTGTTGAAGAACAGACACAAGCTTTCTTTGAGGGCTTTAATGAAATTCTTCCCCAGCAGTATTTGCAATACTTTGATGCAAAGGAATTAGAGGTAATGAGTTTTTCTTATTTCCTCTGCAGCATGCTGGTAAATAATGCCTTCAGGTGTCTGCTTTCAGCTCACTTTCTCATCTTTACAGTAGCAATAGTATTTTTTATGCTAGCAGGATGTTTTGAAGCATCCCTAGTGCTTTAAAAAGTCCATAATTTATCAAATATATAAAATGTTACCCCCCAAAAAAAGAATTACTACCAGAACTTCTCTACAATGAATGACTTACTTGCCCTAAGTATGTACATATATGACACAGTCCATGAAAACTCAACCTTCATAACTAATATAAACACAATTCTCAATGCACAGCTTATAAGCCTAAGCCTCCTGCTTAGTTTTTTGGAAGTTGTTGAATATTAGTCTTTTCTCTCTTTTCTCCTTTATATATAGCAGTTTTATATAACTTGTAAGGAAATTTTTTTTTTTTTTAATCTCCAAAGGTCCTTTTATGTGGAATGCAAGAGATTGATTTGAATGACTGGCAAAGACATGCCATCTACCGCCATTACACTAGGACAAGCAAACAAATCATGTGGTTTTGGCAGGTTTGTCTCAGTTTATTTCAATTGGCAGGACATCATAATTTTTTAGAAATTGCTTACCATATATGGAAGAAAGAGACAGAACAAAATGTACCAGTATATTCAGGTCCCTCATTCCATTCTATGTATTATAATAAATGAATAGATATATAAGTGCTAAGTTATGGAAGCAGCCCAAGTGTCCATTGATAGATGAATGGATCAAGATATGGTCTGTGTGTATAAAATGTGTGTGTATATTGCCCAAACACACTGGAATATTACTCAGCCATAAAAAAGAATGAAATCTTATGCGGGGGGGATAAAACGAATGGACTCTTGCCATTTGCTATGTCATGAATGGATTTAGAGGGTATCTTAATAAGTGAAATAAGTCAGCCAGAAAAAGACAAAGACCATATGATTTCACTCATGTGGAATTTAAGAAACAAAGAAAAAGATAAACCAAGAAATACACTCTTAACTAGAAAGAACAAACTGATGGGTGGGAATGGATGAAATAGGGGAATAGGTTTAAGAATAGACTCATTGTGATGAGCACTGAGTAATGTATAGAATTTTGAATCACTATTTTGTACTCCTGAAACTAATAGAATACTGTATGTTTATACTGGAATTAAAATTTAAAGAAAAAAGGATTATAACAGTATTTTTAAGAACTATTGCTGAGTAAGCAACACACACCTTACACCTTTGCCCAGGGTATAAGACAACCTCAGATGATTACCCTGCATTTGATCTAAATGCTTTTGGAATTTTATGAAACTGTCTAAAGTGTGTTTTTCATCATTCATACCTCATTAAGAATTAAATTTAACGTTCAGAAGGCAAAACTTAAGGGGGCGACCTGGTTTGGAATCATAATGGTGTGTCTTTAAAAAAAAAAACAGCCTGCATTTTTTGATGCTCAAATCACTAATCACTAGGGAAGTGCAAGTCAAGTCATAATGAGATACTATTTCATATCCATTACTATCATGGTTATTATCAAGAAACAGAAAATAATCATCCTTGTTGAGTATGTAGAGAAATTGGAACTCTCCTGCATTGCTGGTGGGAATGTAAAATGGTGCACAACTGTCAAAAACAATTTGATGGCTCCTCAAAAAGCAAACACATTAACATATCCAGCGCTTCTTGTAGGTATACCCAAAGGAAGTAAAAGCAAGGACTTAAACACATACTCGTCTACCTACATTCATAACAATGTTATTCACAATAGCGAAAAGGTAGAGGCAACTTAAGTGTCCATCAGCAGGTGAATGGATAAACAAAATGTAGTGTATACATACAGTCTTAAAGAGAAAGGAAATTATTTTTTTTTAGTATTAACATATAATGTATTATTTGTTTCAGGGGTACAGGTCTGTGATTCATCAGTCTTACACAACAGCACTCCCCACAACTCCCAATGTCCATCACCCAGCCACCCCATCCCTCCCATCCCCCTCCACTCCAGCAACCCTCAGGAGAAAGGAAATTCTGACAGGCTACAACAAGGGTGAACCTTAATATTATTTTGAGTGAAATAAGCCAGTAACAAAAGGATAAATACTGTATGAGTCCGTGATTCCATTTATATGAAGGGTCTAGAATAGGCAAATTCATAGAGACAAAGTAGAATAAAGGTTAACAAGGGTGGTTGGGGATGAGAAGATAAGTTTCATGAATTTAGAGTTTTTGTTTAGGATGATAAAGTTCTGGAAATAGTGGTAATAGTATTCAGCAGTGTGAATACACAATGCCATTGAATTGTGTGCTTAAAATGGTAAATTACATGTATTTTATCACTAAATTTTTAAAATGTCTATTATTTATGTAAAGAAATTCATAGGAAACTCAGATGAACTGAGCTTCTATAGCAAGTAGGATTAGCCTTTTAAAATACTTGACAGTAGTATAATAGGATACAAACTATTTACAAAAAATATTTGGCTGAGTCAGAACATTTGTGCTGCAGGCTAGAAAGCATCTTCCATAAACCTAGTGGTTTAAGCAAGAGCTGTAGGAGTTGAAAGCCACCTGATTCAAATAGTGTACAGCTACACCAAAACGTAGATAACATTGAGAGAAGGAGATTTAGTGGTATATCTGGATCAAAATTCTAGAAGCTTGATTTCATGTGTTCATAAAACCAAAAAAGTCCATATTCACTTGAGCTCTATGTCCTGGGTAACCACATGAATATCCTATAGGACAAGCATATGAGAGGTAAAATAAGGGGCCTCTTTAAAAGAGCTAATCTTGAGACTTTGTGAGTAGGGAGCTCTTATGCCCAGGGCATCCTTCTTTTTCTGTCTCCCTAAAAGGATGTGGTCCTAAGATTTATACAGGGGAAGGTTGGCAGGGCTTTGACAAAGATGGAGGAGCTCCTCCATCCACAGTGGTGGGGTGTAGTCATTATCTAGTGCATCTAGCACTGGGAGTTCATTTGAAATTATTGTTTTTCATTCTTGTTTATGTTAAATGTAACATAGGACCTATATATCTCTTTCCATGTGTGTATGTGTTTTTTAACAGCTTGTTAAAGAAATTGATAATGAGAAGAGAATGAGACTTCTGCAGTTTGTTACTGGAACCTGCCGATTGCCAGTTGGAGGATTTGCTGACCTCATGGGTGTGTATACAGGATCACTCTTCCTATATAGAAAATTGTTTATCACAGCTATATCAAATCGGTGTCTATCAAATTTATCAGAAATAGCAAAGAATAGACATTTTCCTAACCAGTCACAGTTAACCTGGATTTGTATAAGCTTTTAATTCGTTTTGTAGTCCTTACCTCTAGAAATTTTTTACCCCTAAGGCTGGATCCCACATTTTAACTTCATAGGATAGCAATATTCTATATGTAAATCTGTTTGGTCATTCAGTTATTAGCAAACATCTTAGTGTCTCCTATGAGCCAGGCATTGTTGGTTATATTCTATTGTATTTTAATGATGAGTTTAACAGTCTTCTGTATTATTCCTGGAGCTCCTTGAGCTACAGATCCATATCTTACCTCTTTTTATTTCTGGTGCCTAGCATAGTGCTTGTCACATGGAAGTCACTTGTCAAAATGTGTGTTGTTTGGAAATGAATGACCATGAAAATATATATATTTTTTTAATGAAAATATTTTTGTGACTGATAATAAAGTAAATTCAAATCTTCAACACTAGCATTATGCTAAGTACCATAGGAGAAGAGAAGTTATGATCCCTAAGTCTGTTTCAGCTGAAGCAGAGAAAACTCAAGAACTAAGTAGGCAATTTTGGATACAGTGACTAAAAGCCAGACCAGATTACTCTGATGGTATTGGAAGCTGTATGTTAGGAAGATTTGATAGCAAAGTATAGCATGCATTAAAGGATAAGGGAAACCCTGAAGAGAGGAAGAAAATATTGGAGCAGTTAATCATAGGAGATGGAGGTAGGGATGGAAAAGAAGTGATAAATGCTAGACAAGTTCCAAAGGTAGAAATAAGACTTGATTAGAAGATAAGATATGGAGGAAGAATGCCAAGGATAAAACCATGTTTTGAAAAATGGAGAAGTGGAGAAGTTATAAAGTGTTAACCAAAGAACATGGTTAGAGGTTTTGTGGCAAGATAATGCGTGGCTTAGAACCTCGAGTTCAAGATGGCCGGACAACCAGGAAGAATACCAGGGAGCCAGAGGGGCAGTTGAGTAGGTATTTCCAAAGTATGAGTTTAGAGGTAGAGTAGAGCAGTGATACTTGAAGCTATTAGAATAGTTTGGCTTTTGCAGAAATAGAATACAAAGAGTAGAGGACTGATGCTTAGAAATGCCTGTATTTAGGAATGAGACAGAAATAGCCTAGAGGCAGACTTAAAGGATTTATAGCCCAGAAGGAAGAGGAGAAATAAATATTCTAGTCTCTCAGAAGCAATATAGAAAGGAGATTTTTAGTCCAGCTCTAGAGAGGTCTCAGGAAAGGTTTATTATTACTAAATTTTT